>MINK01175901.1:0-11507 GCA_001735545.1 Phormia regina | reverse complement strand
CAGAATATATATACTTTATGGGGTCTTAAATGATTATTTCGACATGTTACACACGGAATTAAAAAATAGATATAAAAATTATTATTTTGTTTACCCTTCACCACAGGTGTAAAGGATAAATATAAGTTTTTCATTCCTTTTGTAATTTCTAAAATTTTCGTGGGAGAACACAAAAGTTGAAATTTTTCGGATCCTTGTAAGAAATCATGATAGGATCACGTTAAGTCGGTTAAAACGGCATTTATGAAACCCACCAATAACTGATATATATAATATATACATCAAACGATCGAAAATTTTGCTATTGTAATTCCATAAGATCGGTTTGTAAAAGGAGAAAATATGTTTAAAATCCCGTTTTTATAACCCTGTTTTCGAGTTTATGAAGCTTCCATTTATGCTAAAGACTTTGTTTTTGCAAAAAAGTTTTGGAATCCTTCTTTCTGTTTTTTTCTTCTGCAAAAATTACATCTAAAATTCTAATTGGAAAATATAGACTTACTAAGGTTAATATTTAGTAACATCTTTCATATAAAATGCTTGCAGGGATTTTGTTAGTGAAAATGTGTATGTATATGTATATCAAATATGTGTAAATTTGTATAATTTGTGAGGAGAGTATTTTTAATGTGTATACATTTGTGAATAGTAGTATTAGTAATGGCTCATTTATACTTCTCGTATAACTGTGATTTTCTCATAAACTGCTGAGAGTTTTCTGTATGTAAATGTGCGTGTGTGTTCTGTAACCATTTTTCTATGAAATGAGGTTAAAGGGTTGTTTTGTTATTGTAATTAAACGTGGTGTTTGTTATCAGTCTGTATGTGTGTGTTCATGTTATTTTATTAATGCCGGTTTTAATTGTTAAATACACCAAACAAAAATAAATATTAAATAACTGTTTAACTGATATTTATCTTTAAAAACTCTGACACCCATACATTGACACTTACAGCTAATTTACAGTTCTCTTAGAAATTATAGCAACATTTAATAATATTTAAATAAATTATCCTTGCAGAAATTTTTACACTCCTGGAAGTTAACAATATGATTTATAAAGATGTCTTTTAAAAGTTTCCTAACATTTACATTTGTATCTTTCTCAATGGTAACTTTAATTAGTTAAGAAATCGATTTTCAATGAATGTCAACTTCATGATATTATTTTCCATAGCAAATCTTTGCAGGTTTTTATTATACATATGTATTTCATATATGTGTGTATAAATGTATTTAAGTGGATTTTGTATTCGATTTTAAGTTTTCATTTTACTTTCTTGAACAATGTTACATTTTTTGTTTTTGTTTCCTTTTTTCTTTTTTTTTCTATTTTTGTTTTAAGTCCCTTTATCATCATTATAGATTGTGGTGTGACAGTAACAGAAGAAGAAAAGCAAAAGATTCAAACATGTGTTGGCGTTAGCAGAAATACATTCAATTGCAATATACACACATATACTACTTTTGTATTCATATGTAGGGTAGAAGGGGAAGCATTCATTTTTGCAATTTTTTCATATAAATTATTATTTTTTTTTTTTTTAAATTGTATCGAAATTTTTTCAAAATGAGGTGAAGGGATTTACGAAATAAGAGGTTTAAATAATGTTTCTTAAAATATAAATAAATTAAGGACCTTATTTTGTAAAACACTTCCCCTTACCTTGAAAAATTTTTAATGTAAATTATTTTTGTTTTTAAAAATGTATATGGAAATTTAATTAAAGTGAGATGAAGGGACTTATAAAATACACAAAAAGTATTAAAACTGCGGCACTATCCAAAAAGTGTCAACGTTCGGGAAGGATGACACTTCTTGGTTAGAAAAATTATACGCATTTTTCCGCTTTTTAATGGTAATTTGGATAGCTTATATTCTTAGAATTTCGATAATAAAGTATCCGAATTCATCACTACAAATTACTCTAATTCGACACCAAAATAAAGCACTTAATAGTAAAATAAAATAAGGTATACGAACTGCTGCACACTTCTTCCCGAACGGTGACACTTCTTGGATAATAAAATGATATCATATTCTGCTATATCTAACAACTTGAGGTTACTCTTTAGTTCAAATTTGGATAGAAAATGTTGGCAGGGTATTTGCATAAACAAAACAAACAAATGAGCGTGTAAATTCATTTAACTGTATATTCACATCTCTATACAACTCTCTCATTCAAAACATTGTCTCATTGTTGTTATTTTTTTATAAGTGAAGTGAAATAAATTTTTTTATTACAAGTTAGAATTTTTTATTATTTTAATTAAAATTTATATGGGCAGCGAAGCGCCCCAGGTGTACCCTCGTATGCATTTATAAGGAACGCAACCCAATAAGTACTCTAAACTTCTGCGTTGAGTACTTCAAACGTGAAAAATTTTCAACTTTAAAGTAGATTGATTTATTATTATTTTAATATTTTTCGTTGAGTCAGAAATTTTAATTTGCATTTCATTAGTTTAAATTAGAAAATAACCTAATTTTTACATCTTTATATTTTATTATATAAAATTTAAATAACAAAACAATGCACTATGTTGTCTGTCACCTTTACAATTTATTGTCAAAAAGTGTTACCAAATCTTTTTCGCATTCATAATTATTTCGACGCTTTCATTATTTTAAATTCCTAGGACCTTAGAACATTTCCTAAAATAATTAGTTCTAGACTTCTGTTATAGAAACGTTGCATAAAATGAGATTTGGCAAACTAAAGCTAAAAGTCGTAACATCAAAGCAGAAGCCATTTTTATGAATTCTGGAAGTATTTGTAAATGCATTCAAAATTTTAACATTATCTCTTTGATCTAAACATTGTTAAAAAAAAACTAGAGTATCGCATTATCGTTCTTCTTAATATTTCATTCACATTGTTTATTTTTTAAATATCGATAAGAGTTTGAATCATGAGTGTGTGAGTGTATAGGAAATAAATGAAATAGAGTCTGAATTAAAGAAAGTAACAAGGGACTAAACTAATTTTTAAAAACAAAAGTCGGTTGTCAAAAACATTAAATATGTTTCTGACAACAAAATATCTGAAAGATCAAATAAATTTTTTTGTTTGTTTGCGAAGCAATTTTTCGCCTCTATATGTTACTGTATGGTCTGATTTTTATTTTTAAAAAGATCGACCATAAATATATTTAAAATTTTAGATTTTTGAATCAACCAAATTTGTGTAAAAAAAAAACAAGTTATAGGTCAACAACTTAAACAAAAAAAATTAATAATATAAATACATACACAAACATGTATATTACACATTGTAATAGTGATTTATAAATATAAAAATATGAAAGCATACTTTAAGGCGAAAATTTTGTTTGTGATAATAAAGGGTATAAAATATCCGACATAACCTAATATACCCCATAATCTGGTTTGAGCCTAAGCCATATCGAGTCATAAAAGCGAAAATGTCGTAAGTGTAGGAAACAAAACTATCGGTTACGATTTAGCGGTCAGGGATTGTTATATTAACAAAGTTTTTATATATGAAAATCCAAAAAACTCTAAAAAAAACCCACGATTGTCGTCTAAGAGTCAATTGATTTTTTCTAAAAAATTCTTCTATTGTTTTCTAGGTAATTTAGTTGAATTTTTAAGTCTAGAATATAAAATTCTATTTACAAATCTAAGCCTGTACATTTACACAAACAAAATAATACATTTCTGTACAACAATTTGCTAGGTAATAACTCCCTTTACATTAATATAAAGAATTTAAACAATACATTCTTTTCTAACACTGTCTAAACTCGTAACATTTTTGTACAGTTTGAAGGATTATAAAAGAAAAAGGCAATACCTTAAATTAATCCCCTATCTTTTTAGAATATATAAAATATCTACATACATTCCCAGTGGTAAAAAGAAGGGGTAAAGAGCCCTTCTAGAAGGCCTTTTTTATGTCCNNACTGCATCTGAAAAAAGGCCTTCTAGGAGGCCTGCTCAGCAGAGGCCTCGCAAATTTTACCGCTGGGTTAATGCCCGTATTTGTTCATATCTACCATGTTTTTTCTCGAAATTTCATAATATCTTGTGTCAAGCTCGTCAATATGTACAATTAAACTACTTAAGCATCGAACAAATTTTAAAAGTTTTATTGTATATATTATAACAACTTTTAGTTGAGTCATCAAATATTTCCAATTCATATTCGTAACATTTTGAGTCAGTGTCAATTACGTGGCCTCATTTGGTAAAATCGATACTAAATAAAATTACCTTTTTGAGAGTAAGTCTTTTAAGATTATTGTATTAATATTCTTAAAGCTCTTGATAAATTATTATTATTTTTGTTTAATGATTGGAATATGTAAAATTCATTTTTATTTTTCAAAACATCTGCTATATTTCTTTTCTAATCTTTTCCCGTAATTTATTGATTTTTAGATTTTAATATAGAGAAAAGATAAATTATATGTATAGAAGTATGAGTGGATCTGTGGGGGGAGGAGGGAATACATATACATATATAAATCTTAGGCTATGTAATATTTGTAAGAGGATTTCAAAATTTTACCAACTGGTTATTTCTTTATCTAATTATTTAAATCTTTTAAAATATTATTTGTATGTATAACAGCAATTTCCCTCCAGCTGTCCTCTTTCCGCTCTGTAAATTTTTTGATTATTATTGTTGGCCCTCTAGGGGTTTCTATTTGATTATGAAGTAAAATTCTTCATAATCAACATCATTATTATTATTATCGTCTTCATCATCATTAGCAACAACAGCAGCAGCATGTTAGCACAAATCGTGAGCTACATAAAATCTTTAAACGAACGATATCTTATATATTGCACGCTTTATTAAGCAGGTAGACAGACAGACAGACAGAAAAACAGTCAGTTATTCAGTCAGTCAATACGTTCATTTATTATACTTTTTTTAAATACCATTATTCATATTATACCCATAGCATAGACCAACCGTACAGTTTGTATATTTCTAAATAATTGTCTGTTAGACAGTTCGTTTGACTTTTAGTTCGACTAGTTACTACTTTTGTGAACCCTACTCTAGCTTGTGTTTATTTATGGTTTCTCCATATTTTAGTTTCTCTATAATGGTATTCATAATATCTTTCCTACTACTCTACGATTATTAACTTCCATACATCAGTTGCTGACTAAACAACTTACTACCTGAATACCTACAACCAACGATAATGTACGTCTATGAACTACGACGACCACGTCTATTATTACTGAAAAAATTATTATATTTTTTTCTTACTATTTAATAATATTATGGCACGATATTATATTACGTTCTACTTTTTTTGTATTTGGTATTTCTCCATTTTATATCGTTTCGTTCGTGTTTTATTTTGTATATCTAGCATTTTAAGAACTTTAGACCTTGACGAATTTGAAGAATTAAATCACCAGCAGCAACAATATCTACACATAAAAATGTATATTTTCGATTTAATTTTTCTTCTGTTTTTTTGTTTGTTTTTAGAAAACATCATTAAACATTAAAAGTATGAGTGAGGGTTGAAAAAATTTTGTGACAAAATCTTGTATGGGTTTGGGTTGTTCTGATGTTATAGGGGTTAATAATAAATTTCTTCCGTATATGATTAATACATTCAAAATTCTAGGGAACTATAAATGAGTGCATTGAGTTAAGGGGAAATAGAATTACGAGTTAAGGGAACATTTTTACTGACAACAGTTAAAAGGAAATAATTAAGAATAGAAATTTAAATGAAAAGTGGAAAGAGAATTTTTAAATTTGTATGAAGATGAAGGAAGATTAAAAAAATACTTTTTTTGGAATTCTAATGTGGAAAGATCATAAAATAAAGCGTATTGATAAGCAGAATATAGGAAAAAAATAAAATTGTTGGCTTTACGTTGGTTATCAGTAACTGAAAAATAAACATAAACTATTTAGGCTAAAAAGGTTTAGATTTTTTGCAAAAATTGAGCGTTATAAAATTCTTTATTTTTTAAAAATATTCCCCATGGAATTTTAGTCTTCCTCAGAATCAACAACACGAATTTTTGTCACACTTTTCAGAAAATAATTCTTAACCATTTAAATATTTAGATAAGATTTTTAGATCTTCCAATCATATTATCAGTGCTATCGAAAACATGTTAACTGAAACGGTTGATCAAAGAGCCATTAATTTGAGATTTGATATTTATTTCAGCCTCTTTTTTTAACAGTCTACCCATATTTTTTATAAATCTTCGTTTTTTCTTTTCACCAAAATCAAATATCTCTTCATTTGTCTTAGCTCTGGATAATTTAGAGAATTGATCTCTCTTGATACAAATGCTATGTAATTGTTTTAGTACCATTCCAGAGTGTTCCTCAGTAACATGATGACAAATCGTAGCAAAAATATGTAGACCCATTGTGCTCTCTTATAAAAGAAAAAAAAATTTTTTGCAAACATTCTTTGTTATAGTTTTCGGTATTTATGGAGCCCACTGTAAACAATAACTTGCACCTTTAACCGCAACTGCATAAATCTTGCCAAACTTGGAATTCTGTAGTAAATTTCGACAGCTTTTCAGTACTAAACTTATCTTAAAATATCCTCGAGCATCATCAACATATAAATTTTGATAAGGAAGCGTGAATTATACGTTATTTTTTGCAGAACATTTAAATTGAAAATGTTTGCTTTACAAAGTGCATTCATTGCAGAATCATCTCTCAGAAAAGAGGTCATCTAAGAGATTCGTGATAGTTAAATTGAAATTTATCATAATATTTTATTGGGGAACTTTATACTCGATATGGATTATGTCGGAATCATAGTTGACATCGGGGCTACACCCGCTATTGAAAAACCTGACAGGGACCTCTGGGTTCCACAGAGGTTGTGCCGTGTTTCAGATGGATTTCCGGTAACATATATCAGACATATATAAAGCCCTGGGGTTGCTAGAGGAAAATATTGAACGGTATTCTGAGATCACTATAAACGTTGACTGTCAGCAGCATTATTGCCCTGAAAGGTTACGATGTTAGGTCCAGGTTGGTATTTGAGTGCTGGAAGGAATTTAGAAGACTAATGAATCTCCCGGGACACTGCGACGTTTTCAGAAATAAAATAGCTGAAGTGCCGTCTCGCATTGGCTCGATGCTGGTCAGGTCTTTTGGGAAGACATCTGTCCCAATAGGGTCTTGTTTTAGGGTCATAAAGGAGTGGATTCTGGACAAGACGAATCGAGCATGAGGGTATGAGTCGTAGTAGTGTAAGAATAATGGTAGGAATGATTACTGATCCTTTCTCATTAGGGAACATGATGAGTAAATGGGACATTGCCACAACAGATTTCTATAGGTCGTGAGATGATGTAGACGAGCTAGAGACAGTGGAGCACATTCTCTGTCGTTGCCACACACTGCATGAACTAGATGAGGTTACGAACAAAGGGCATATTAATCTCATAGCATTTGTAATAGGAATAGGATGACATAGGGGTAATCAAAATTAATTGCAAGGATTAAGGTTCCACTTTTCTCTTCTCTATCTATTCTCTTTTCCTATTTCTTAAAAGGATCATGAACCATTTTGTGAAAGTGAAGGTTAAAGAGGGTGAAGGCGTTAATACGCCACCCTTTTCAACCTAACCTGACCAAAGGCGCTTTTTAAATGAAATTTTAGATATTTCCAGCAAAGAAATTATCTAAGGGATCCATGACAAGCTTAATTGCCAGTTAATCTATTTAACTGGTTCGTAAAAAATTAAATTTATGACCTTATGATCTATACGTTTCTGGGAAACTGAGAACCCACATATATTACCTAAAAGTCATTAAATGCACTGAAAGCTTCATTTGTATTGGCACCGCTTCTTACGCTGCTATTTTTCAAGAACTTTATGGATAACAAGTTTGCAGTGACTTTTGAGATCACAGAACTAGGTTTCTATGGGTTAAAGTTAATATAAAACTACCACGTGTTCCAATAGATGGCAGAAATTTATATGATGTTAGATATTTTTAAATATATGATATATCAAAAGAAAAGTTAACATAATATGTCTATTCGTCCAACCGTTTAAATGTGGTTTATTAATGATACTAGATCTAGAGCGGATCTACTAGAGAACTGAAATGTTTTATCTAAATTTCAGTTCCCTCAACTTTCATTTTATATACTTAACATTTTTATTGCTCAAAATTGCTTTTTCTTCAAATTTAAATTTAAATAATTTCATGCTGTTTTTTTCTTCTTCGTTTTTTACTTAATAAATCGATTAACCCCATAAACTTTTTTAAATGTTACAATCAGTTGCTGCCATCAGCATCATCATGAAGAACATTATCATGATGATCGTAACTTGTATTTCAAGTTGTATGATGTGGGTATTATAAACGAATGAGTAATAAAATAAGAATTCTCTTTTAATTAAACCTCTATTAACTGTTTGAATGAATCAGAATCTAGATCTTAAACATGAATTAAGCTTCTAATTACAAAAGAATGGAGTAAAATTGTTAGATATAGAATATTTTGAAGAAAAATAAAACACACTGAAAATAAAGAAAATTTTCAATAAAGTTAAGAGATTGTAAATAGTAATAAATATACTAAATTAGAAAGTAATTTCCGGTTGCTATTGATAATGAAGGTTTAATCGTTTTTTTTTTTAAGGTGGAGACGGTCTCAGGGGATTGTGTTAAAAGATTAAAATTGAAATATAAGATTAAAATTTAAGATTTAAATTTCAATTTTGTTAGGATTTTAAGTCACGATTTTTAACTTAAGCTTTAAATAATCTTGCATACACTGAGGAAAATTTTATACTTTGTATAATTATTAAAAACTGTAAATATTTATAAAACAACGTAAAAACTTTATGGAAAAATAAATTTAATTGGAAAATTCTATTCTGTTTATTAAATTTTCTCTTACAAGTATCAAGAGTATTTCATATTAAAAATCTATTATGTTCTCTTAATCAAATTCAAGTGAAAATTAAATTAAATGAAAATATAATAAATTCTTTAATAACATAAACATTTTAGAAATATATAAAAATAGTTTTCCAATTCACTGAAATTCTATTTAAAATTTTGACGAATAAACCAGAATTTTATGATTTTCATATCATAATTTCTCTTTGTGCATTATTTTGTGATCTAAACAAGGCTATGCAATCACTATGGACTTGCAATATTATTATATGAGTTGTAGTTAAATTTCTATATACATATGTACATATGTATGTGTATAGTAGGTAAATGTGTTTGCTTATGACTATAGTAGTGAATACCTTTATTCCGGTTTGTATGAGTCAAGCTCGAATTCTTAAAATGGTTAAACTAACGGTAATGCTAACGATAATGAAATTTTACTTAAACAAACGGAAGTATACTTTAAAAAATGTATAGTCATTTTTAGTTTGATATTTTTCTTAATAATATTTTTATTGAATAGTCTTTACACTAAATGGATTTAAGTCAAAGCTTTTTTAACTTATTTTCTAAATTCATGTAGTTATTTCATAAACTTTTATATATTTTTTACTAATTCTATGTATTTGCTAACACATATACTGCGGTCAAATTTCTTATCTTTAATAGAAAAATTTATGAAATTGTTTATATAATTATATTACAATAGTAGGGAAAAATCTATGTGGTTATTAAGCATAATATAGGTGAATAGCTCCTTAATATTCTAAGAAATAGTTTCAAAGTGTTTATATGAAAAAGATATTGTTTAGAAATTCCTAATTAAATGATTCAAAGAAATTGTCTTAATTATAAAATTAATAAAAGTTATTAACAATAATATGATTAAAAAAATCACCAATTTATTTCGGTGATTTTTTTTTTAATATCATTGTTAATAACTGTCAATCATGTTTAATTCAGAAAATCCACCGAGAGAAATCGTAACAAGTTCTCTCGCTGAATTGTACTATGAAGGTTTATACGACAGCTGTTTGCAAATACCTAACTTAAGGTTTATACGCCACAATATTTTAATTTCTGGCTAAATTCGTAGTATTTTTTTTAATTTTTCATGGCTTTAAAGAAAAAATTGCCGTATAATTTTTTATTAATTAAATTTTAATAAATTTGAAATTCTATAAGGTCTATATAGTCTTTGGTATGTATTTTCATTTCTTACTAATTGTAATTCACTATATAGGCGTTTACATTTTTTTCAAATAAGACTTACGTATAAACATAGTTTTTTAAGGACTTCATTTGAATATTAAGAAAAAAAATTGGTTCATATTTACATTGGGGATTACCGCATAGTTTTTTCTGACATTTTGTTTTCAAGTTGCTTCGAAATAACTTCTATTTTTACACACATAAATTTGTATTGTAAAATTATTTAAAAAATGTTTGACAAAAAACAACAAATCAGAAAATTAAAATTAAATTTAAAAAAAAAATTTCCTGAAATTTTTAGCTTTGCGACAACGTTAGAACTTTTTTCCCCGCTTGCTTTTCTACACCTCTTGCCAACAACCATAACATTTGCAGCGATTTCTTCTAAGGGAAATCCCCAATGTAAATGGGTTCTTAATCTGCACAGCATTTTTAAATTAGAACACTAAATCATGCATAAACAATAAGATAATAAAGAAAACAACTTTTTGACGTAATAAGATTGACGTATAAACGTAGTTTGTGACAGTTTTATTACAATACTATGAAAAAATTCTAAATATGGGCAACAATTTTAAAAATAGAACCGTAAAATATAAAGTGCCAATGAATTTAAATGTTACTTTTGACTATTAAGAGCTCTATTCGGCATAGCTGCTCCTAAAGATCCTCGATATCAAAAGGTATCCTTTTATTATTATTTTATATAAATGTTGTTTATATTAGCTATGAATTTTTTAAAGTGATCTACGGGTCAAAGGACTATAAATTGGTACTCTACTGTATGAAGGTGTATTGGATACAAAAATAAAAAATATCCATAATTTCTTTAGAACATATAACAAAATGGTGGAATATAGTAATCCTATACTAGCTCTAATAAAACAATTTTTACTACTCTCAGATATAGACCTTTGTATTCCGTAATATTAATTACATCCATAAATAATTGTCTATAAAAATATCCAAAAGTTTTCGGTAGGTTTTGAGATACTGGCTTAGAAAGTCTACATTCACAGGACCAAAATGGAGTACCTCTCTTTTCTGATTTGCAAAAACAAGTTATCATAAAGGTCCCTGTTTCATTTCTTTTTTCTTCCTCCTTTATGATTTTGAACTCATTGTTGATGCTCCAAGGAGAGAAATAATAAATATATATAAAACTTTTTGTTTATAAACGAGCAGTGTTGCCAGAAGAGTGAAGAATTTCAACTGTTATTTAGGTACAGATTTTTGCAAAATTTTCATTAAATAAAAAAACAAATCATCAAATATTTTTTTATAGAAAATTACTTTTATAAAAAATTTCAATTTATAGAAAAATAGAGACAATTTATTTATTTATTTATTTATTTATTTATTTATTTATTTATTTATTTATTTAT
>MINK01175900.1:15600-37769 GCA_001735545.1 Phormia regina | reverse complement strand
GTAACTACTAAATGATTCTTAATCATTATCATTGTTTTATTGTTATTTGTTTAAGTATTTTAGTATATTGTTTATTTATTGTATACATATAAAATTATTAATATTATTATTGTTATTATTATTATTTCTATTCAAAATTTGTATTGCAAGTTGTATTGACTTGATTCTGAGGCTACAGCAAAAGTTTGAATTAAAAATGACATTAATGGGTTTGACATTAATTGATTATTTTTTGTTTTTGGTTGAATATGGGGGAGGGAGGGATGGATAGTATTTTAAAATTAATTCTATTTATTATAATTGTATGTAGTATTTATGTATTTTATAAAATGTTTGTTTGTAGTAATTATGTTTATATGTATGTTTAAGTATAATGGAGATTATTGTTTAATTAATATTTAATTATTATTATTATTTTTTTGTTTGTATATTATTTATGGAATTTGTATTTTAATATATAGTAATGACTTCCTTCCTGCTGACAAGTGTTTTAACTTTTAAATCTTACACTTTTTTTGTTTGTAATATTTAATTAAATTTAAGTTTTTTTATTTATTTATTTATTTTGTTTTTATGTTTTTTTTGTATAAATATTGTTTTGTTTTTTGAACTTTAAATTTACCATAATTTTATCTGAGAAGTTTTCTTTATTTTTTCTTTATTTAAAAAAATTGTTATTTTTGTTTTCAAGTTTTATTTTCAAAAGAAATTATGTACTTGTCAAGTTTGTTGATTTGTTTTTGTATTTAGTATTCAAAATTTTGTAACACTTTTTATTTGAGATTTGTCTTTGGTTTAAAAAATATATTTTTTAAAGTTTTTTTGTTTTTAATATTTTTGCTTATTTAACTTATGTTGTTTAGTTAAAAACTATTTGTATTTTCTATTTAAAGTATTTATTAGGTTTTGTTTAATAATGTTTTCTTTTTTCTTTTAATTTTATTATATTTATTAATTACTGTAATATTTGTATTGATTTTTGTTGAACATTTTGTTGCAGTTTTTCTTTCTTTATCTTATTTTAAAAGGTTTTTTTTTTTTCTTGTTAAAAAGTTTTTAAGACAAAAAAATACTTGACAGTTAAGTAGTTTGAGAAAGTTATTTTTTAGTTGAAATCATAGTTTGTAAATGCATTTAATTTGTATTTTGTTTTCTAGGATTTTATAAAAAAATATTGCAAATTTGTTTCAAAGTTTGGAATAATTTTTTTTTTTTTGGTTGGTTTACACGAGTTGTTATTTGATTAACAGATTTATTAATGAAAATAAAAAATATCGAGTAAAATTTTCATTTTGTTTTAATTTAAAAACTACTAATATATTATAATAAGTTTATAAGCTTAATTACATAAAGCATTAAAAGCATTATTACATCTAATTAAATATTTAGTTAAACACAAAAGAATTGAATAAAATAAAATTATAAAATTTAATTAAAAAGAATATTGAAAAAAAAAAACACTACAATAAAATTTGCAAGTAATTTTAATTCATTAGACTATAATCTATAGTCAACTCTATAGACTAGTATATAGTCAAGTCTACAGCCTAATCTAAATTCTATAGCCTCGTATATAGTCAATTCTAGTCTATAGTCAATTTTATAACCTAGTCTATAGTCAAGTCTATAGCCTAGTCTTTAGTCAAGTCTATGGTCATTTCTATAGTCATAGTTAAGTCTATAGTTAAGTCTATAGCCTAGTCTTTAGTCAAGTCTAAAACATAGTCTATAGTCAAGTCTATAGCTTAGTCTATAGTCAATTCTATAGGCTAGTCTTTAGTCACATCTATAGGCTAGTATAAAGTTAAGTCTATAGTCTAGTCTTTAGTCATGTCTATACTTAGTCTATAGTCAGTTTTATAGGCTAGTCTATAATCAAGTCTATAGCCTATTCTATAGTCAAGTCTAAAGCTTAGTCTATAGTCAATTCTATAGTCTAGTCTATAGTCAATATTAAAGTCTAGTACATAGTAAGGTCTATAGTCAAGTCTATAACATAGTCTATAGTCAATTCTATAGTCTAGTCTATAGTCAAATCTATAGCTTAACTTATAGTCAAGCCTATAGCATAGTCTATAGTAAAGTTTATAGCCTATTCTATAGTCAAGTCTATAGCCTAATCTATATTCTATTCTATAGCCTAGTCTATATTATATTCTATAATCAAGTCTTTATTCTATTCAAATCTATAGATTGGCTTATAGTCAAGTCTATGGCTTAGTCTATAGTCAGGTCTTTAGCCAGTCTATAGTCATGTCTACAGCCTAGTCTATATTCATGTCTACATTCTATTCTATAGCCTAGTCTATAGTTAAGTCTATAGCCTAGTCTATATTATATTTTATAGCATAGTTTATAGTATATTCTATAGCCTAATTTGTAGTTTATTCTATAGCCTAGTATATACTCTATTCTACAGTCTAGTATATAGTCAGGCGCGAATCTAGCTTATGCTATTGGGGGAGGAAAATAGAATGATTTTCACAATTGTTTCCTCAAATTATTGAGGAGGGAAATTTCCCTTTTTTCCCCCGTGGATCCGCGCCTGTCTATACAATTCTAATGTCTTGCCTACAGTCAAGTCTATAGTCATATTATTGATTGAAATATCTGAAATATTTTTCTATAAAAAAGACAAGCATTTTTTTAAGAAATGTAAAGTTTAAATCATGTTATCGATAAATTTTTCATTTAAAGAAAAAAGTCTATAACCTTCCTTAAGTAAGATTAGGTTATCGATAACATTCTTTATTAAAAGTCATGTTATTGATAACTTTCCTCAAGAAAAATAAATTATCAAAACATGTCTAATAAAAAATCAAGTTCTAGTTTTTATTTCTATAGAAAAAATAAAGTAATCGATAACTTTTCTATAGACAAATCATTACATCGATTACTTTTCTAGAGCAAAGTCATATTATCGATAATTTTTTTCATAAACAATTCAAGCTATAGAGAACTTAAAAAAAGAGAAAAGTCAAGTCAATCCATAGCTATGCATTATAAAAAGTCAAATTATCGCTTAACTACCATTAGAAAAGTCGAATTATCGATAACTCCTTTATAGGAATGTTAAGTTGTCAAGAACTTTTCTATGGAAATATTTTGTTATCGTTAGGTTTTCTACAGAAAAAAATCCAATTATCTATAACTTTCCTAGAGAAATGCAAAGTTAGTGGTAAATTTTCTATTATTTATACAGATTAATATTTGTATTGTTTCAGAAGTAATCGATAACTTTTTTTCGAAAATATTATTTAATATTTTTATTATTTTTCCATAAAAATGAAAGCAATCAATTGTTATTTAACAAAATTATAGTTATCGATAACATATTAATACTAAAATTATAGAGATTCATGACAAGTTATCGCTTATTTTTTTAAAATGAGTATATGTCTGTTTTTAAAATAGAATTTAAAATTTTCAAACTATATTGCAGTGTTTTTTTTTTTTTCTTTGATTAAAACATAAAAAATACTATAACATAAAAAATACCATAACATATTATTTAACAAAAATTATTTTAAAATAAATAGAACTTATAAAAAGAAATTGCACATTTAAATTTTACAAAATATCTATATTTTCCTTAAAAGTATTTTACTTTCTTTTTATTGTTATATTTATAGCCAGCAAGATCACAAATATTCATTTAAAATTAAAATTAAAAAATTAAACAAAATTATTAGTTTTTTTTTTAATTCTTTAACTTGGCTTTTCAGCTGGCAATGTTGTTTAAAGTTTCTTTCAATGTTTGCTTTAGTTAAAGTTTTGTTTTTAATTTTAATTATTATTAATTGTTTGTTTGTTTTTGTAAATATGAATATTTTGTTGTTTATTTTGTATATTTTTTTGTACATTTTAATTGCTATCATTTCAGTATTTTCTTTTATATTTTTTTTTTTAAATTTAATAAATATTTAAAAATTTTGTTTTTCTTTAAAGAAAACAAAAGGAGTTTTGTTTAATTCAATAGTTTTGTTAGTAAATATTGTGCGTTTTTTTGGAAAATAATTTTTAAGAAAATTAAATTTAAATTAAATATACAAAAAAATTGATTTTAATTAAAATTAAAATGGGGGGGAGGGGGTTGTAGATTAAAATGTTTTAAGAAAACAAAAAGAAATATGACGCTTAGCAGGACATTTGATAAATTTTTATAAAATTTCTGAATGTTTGATTTCCTTTGCTAATATAAAGAGGAATGAGAGATAAATTAAGAGCAAATTACAGCTTTAAAGCTAAAGCTCTTTTAATAAAAATATTTGTTGTTGTTCATTAATTTCTCAAATACTTCTTTAAATTGCAAATGAAATCAAACATTTATTTAGATTAGAAATTTTATAATAATTTACCAAAAGTCCTTGTACGAACCTCAGGAACCATGTAGCGTGCTATTCTGATTGTTGGTATTGTTGTTATTGGTGCCATTGCCAGTGGTGTTGACATTTTGGGCTGAAACCTCGGATTTAACTCGACGTGCGATATGAGATCTTGTATGTTTGCGTAAATGATCTTTACGATAGAATCCTGCGAAAAGAGAGAAGAAAATAAGTTTAATGTTAATGTTTAAAATAAATGTAAGAAAATCTTTAGTTATGTTCATATTTATCAAATATTTGACTAAATTTGCGTGATCACTATTTTTGCAAAAAAAAAAAATCTTTGGAGTTTTTGATTTTGTCAAAAAAGTTGCGGTAAATATTAGCTATGATTAACGATAAGTAAAAAATATTAAAATGGAGAAGTTTGAAAATGATTTATATAGTGGTTATGTCTTTTTGGTCAAATATTTGATTAGTCTGAACATAGTTTTAATCTATAGACTTATTAAATAATCTATAATGTAATCTATAGTTGGGCAAATATTCTAATCTACAGTTTAGTCAATAGTTTAATCTAAAGTCTTGTTAATTTAATGTCGAATCTAAAAAATAATCTAGTCTTAAGTCCGGTATATAGTCAAATATATTATCTATATTATGATATATTTTATTTATAGTCTATAGTGTAGTCTATAATCATATCGGAAGTTTAGTATATTCTTTATTCCAGATAATACCCTAGTCTGTAGTCAAGTCTATTATCTATTAGACAGTAGAGTTGATTATTTAGTCTATATTCCTTATAATAGTCTAGTCTATAGACTGGAGTATAGTTTAGTCTTTAGTCTCAACTAGCAATAGTCTATAGTGTAGTCTAGACTATCATCCTGTTGTACTATACTTTAATCTATATTCTGGTCTATAGTTTATTCTATAGTATTATCTAAAACCTACACTGCAGTATAATTTAATGTTTGGTTTCCAGTCTAATCTCTAGTCTGGTTTATCGTATAGTCTATAGTCTCGACTATAGTTTACTTTATAGTCTTATGTAATGTCTGGATTAAAGTCTGATTTTTTAGTTTGAACTATAGGCTAGTTTATAGTCCGACCTATAGTCTAGACTATAGTCTGCACTACAGTCTAATCTATAGTATAGTCAATAGTATTATAGTATAGTCTATATTTTGATTTATTAGATTAGTCCGAAGTTTAGTATACTGTATAGTCCTGATAATACCCCAGTCTGTAGTCAAGTCTACTGTCTATTAGACGGTACAGCTGATTATTTAGTCTATATTCTGTATAGTCTACAGACTAGTCTATAGACTAGAGTATAGTTAAGTCTTTAGTCTAACTAGCAATAGCCTATAGTGTAGTTCAGTTTATCCTCTTGTAGTCTATACTATAGTTTAATCTATAGCCTGGTCTATAGTGTATTCTATAATTTCATCCAAGGCCTACACTACAGTCTAATTTAATGTCTGAACTCTAGTCTGGGTTATAGTATAGTTTATAGCCTACTCCAATGGTAGGCACCCATAGCACTCAGGGACAGAGAGTATTAGCTCCTTTCAAATACACAATATGAATGTCAACAAAAAACGTAAAAATTCGAAATAAATAGATTAATCGCAACACAAAAATCTTAAGAATCTAAAATTTGTTAATTTCAGTTCTACACAGATCGGCCAATCGATTTATATATCCTCTCTTTGTGCTTATCAATGGTCTACTCTATAATCTTCTGTAATCCATGGATTAGAGTCTGAGTTTTTAGTTTAAACTATAGACATGTATATAGTCCGATCTACAGTCTAATCTATAGTCTATACTACAGTCTAATATATCGTCTTATTTATAATGTAGTCTATAGTTTGGTTTATAGTGTAGTCTATATTCTGATTTATTATTTTAGTCTATATTTCATTCTATAGCTTGGCTTAATGGCTTTCATATTTTAAATCTTAATATTGTGATCTACTCTCACTTACCTTTTCCACATTCAATACAAACATGTTTCTTTTCGCCGGAATGTATAACAATATGTAAAGTTAGTTGCTCCTTGCGTTTAAATGATTTCATACAAATCTGTTTAAAAACGAAAAAAAAAAAAAAATACAAAAATTATCATTTGTAAATTTAATAAAAAATCCTTCTCAATCTACTTACATTGCAGACATGTGGTCTATCTGGTATATGCGATAGCTTGTGACGGGTCAAATGATCTTTACGCTTTAATGCTGCATTACAGATATCGCAAACAAATCTTCTCTCGACCGCATGTGATATAACATGTTGTTCGATTAGCGAACGATCCGGATAGGCCATTTGACATTCGGGACAACAGTATAAAGTTGAACCATCCAAGGCCTTAGTCTCTCTAATCTCACCAGGCTTTGGGCGAGGTTTCTTCTCCTTGGGTGGCTTCTTCTTTTTGCCCTTCTTACCCTTGGTGGGGGCAGCAGGTGTTGTACCGTCAGCTGTCGTTTGAGCTGTGCCATTGGGGGCTGCTGGTGCTGTACTAGTGACTACTGTATTACCATTAGTCACACCATTGCCATTTGTGGTAACATTAACTTGACCATTTGTAGGTGGCATTGTATTGGCCACCATTTGTTGTTGCTGCTGTTGTTGTTGTTGGCCATTGTTAACATCATTCAAATTGGGTATTTGTTGATGTTGTTGATGATCCATACTCACCAGGCCCGCTGTACCATTACCATTATGTGTATGATGATTACCATTAGTTTGGGTTTGGGTGGGTGCCAGTGAAACGCCTCCCAATGCCAAACTGGCCAAATTAGTGCCATTCTTGAGTACATCATTTTTAATATTAAAACCCGAAGTCGTATCCAAATTGCTCAAATTTAAATTCCCTGAGTTGATTTGTGAGCCCACAATACCTGAGGATTCCTTCTTAATCGTTTCGGAGTATTTGAGGAAGTGTTGTATGGAAATTGGCAGTGTAGCGGAGAGCAAATGCGATGAATAATCAACAGTATTGGCAGTATTGGCCAATGTTTGCCACGATTGATTGACATTTTGTAAAATTTGTTGATTCAAAACTATTGGTTTGGAAGAAAAAGGGAAAAAAGAGAAATTGTTGATAGATAGAAAATTTAGAGTTAATGTACAGAGAGAGAGCTTAAAGATCAGTGTTTTAAGAGCAGATTTTTTTATGAGAAATTAAAAGAATAATGATTAAAAATAACAAATGAATANTAAAAACAANAGAAAATAATTAATAACTGAAAAAAATTAAGGGGTTTATTAATGAATTTTAGAATCGAGGCCTACCTCCTTACTTTATAAATAATATAAATTTTAAAAAGAAGGCTGTTCTGTAGTCTAGAGTTCACACTGGAGACTAGAGTTCATATTGGATTATGTATAGGTTTTAGAGTAAACTATACTATAGACTAGATTATAGACTAGACTATAGACTGGAGTATAGAATTGACTATAGAATACAGTAGAAAGTATTTTAGCTTCATGCTTTAATAGCAAAAAATCCCCACAGCGAAGTTGTCCCATCTTACCAGAAAATATAGTCAAAACATAGAAAATATAGTCCCGGAACATAGAAGCATTTATATGTACCGTGACAAGAATGAACGTAACAGAATCTATACCGCTGTTGACAGAAGATGAACTAATCTAGATCACGGTAAAAACCGGAGACAACAAAGCTTCTGGACCCGATGAAATTCCAAACAATACGCTTAAGTTGGCCGTTAAAACAGCAACGAAATCGTTCGTGGATCTCTTTAATGAATGGCTTAAAGAAGAAGTATTTATAACTGTTTGGCGAAAGCAAAATTTAGTGCTAATTCCGAGACCCAATAAACAAATGGCGATCCCTCTGCGTATAGACCAATATGTCTACTCGACAGAAAAGGCAAAAACCTGGAGAAAATCATATACAATCGGTTACTACCCATTGTAGAGGAAAGAAATGGTCTGTCGAAAAAGCAATTTGGATTTCGAAAAGCTGGATCGACTATCGATGCAATACATATGGTAGTGGATACAGCAAGAAGGGCGAAGAAGGCAAAGGTATCATAACGCTTGATGTAAAAAAACGCGTTTAACTCTGCAAAATGGGGAATAATAATTCAAAAGCTAAACAGAATCGGTATACCGGTGTATTTGACACGGTATCACACATATATCACTGCAGGAGTTTCACAAGGATCTGTGCTTGGACCACTATTGTGGAATATAATGATGTTCTAGTGCTTAACATGCCAGAAGAGGCGAATTTTATAGGTTTTGCTGATGATATAGCCGTTACGATTTCATCAAGACTTATGGATGAACTGGAACAAATCTCAAATGAAGTAGTATGGATTATTAAAAACTGGATGAAAAGTATGGGACTTAGAACTTGACGAACATAAAACTAATAGTTACTAGTAGGCGTAAAAGAGGGAGCATGAAAATAACAGTTGGAGATCTCCAGGTGACATCAAAATCCCAACTCAAATTTTTGGGAGTTCTCTTAGATGCCAGACTTAACTTCAGGGCCCATATCGAGCATACTACTAACAAGGAAGCAAATGTAGCTGGACAAATTATATCGAAACGGAAGATGACATCCACAGTAGTCAGCTCATTTATACTTTACGCTGTGAGGAAGTCCGCAGTGAGTAAGTTAAAATCAGTATTCCGGTTATCAGTGCTACGGATATGCTGCTCTTAATGAACAACATGAGATGATATTTTGGCTGATGAAGCCGAACGCTTGGATGAAATCAGAAGAGATCAAAATCAAATAGGCACTCGTGTATTTAAACTTTAAAAAGAAATTTCTATAAGACAATGGCAGAATAGATGGGAAGAAACTTTTAAACTAATCCCGTAATTGATGTATTGCTTAACAGACGACATGGCGAAGTCAATTATCACTCTCGTCTCAGGCCATGGAGGTTATAGCAGCTACCTGTACAGATTCAGGTTAGATAGTTCTCCATATTGCCCTCAATGCCCAAATCAAGTTGAATACCCAGAATACGATACGTGGCTTTCGCCACGATAACAGAAGAAGCCTTTGGGAAAAATATCGTTGACATCATCCTTAATAAGAGAGAAAATTGGGATACAATATCCTCAATGATTAAAAGAATCCATGTAAATCTTGAAACAGAAGAAAAGCTTAGGAAATCTCAGATAACCGACGTAGCCTAGATGAGGATTTCCTGCCCAGCGATACAATATCTTTATAGACAGTTCCGCAGGATTGGTGAATGGCAAAGGAGGTGATTTTAGTCGGAACGAATGCGACATATCTCATAGTTAACTTATACTATGAAAATCTTATGAAAGATTTCTACCACCCTAATGAAAAAAGACTAGATTATAGAATACACTATATACTACACTATAGGCTAGACTATAAATTAGACTTTCGACTAGCCTATAGACTACACTATGGACTAAAATATAGACAATATTATGGACTAGAATAAAATATATACTAGATTGTATACTATAATATTTACTTGACTATTTACTAGACTAAATCCTAGATTATAGCCTAGATTAAAGATTATACTACAGACTAGATTATAGGCAAGAATATAGTCTAAACTAGACAAGAATATATACTAGATTATATCCTAGACTGTATACTAGACTATAGATTAGAATATAAACTAGACTATAAACTCTACTATAGACTAGAATATATAGAATATAGACTAGACTATAAACTCTACTATAGACTACAGACTAGACTATAAACTCTACTATAGACTACCGACTAGAATATAGACTAGGCTATAGACTGGACTATAGATTAACTATAGAATATACAGTATAATATAGACCAGACTATATTATATACTAGACTATAGACTAGACTATAGACTAAACTATAGACTAGTTTATAGTCTAAACTAGACTATAGACTAACCTTTAGAGTAGACAGTAGTTCAGATAGTATAGACTAGACTACACTCAACTATAGACTTAACTATAAATAGAACTATGAACTAAACTTAAGTGTTAAATATAAACTAAAAATTGGCTACAGACTATTCTATGGACTAAAGTTTAATATAGACTATAGACAAGACTGTAAACTACACTAATAGGCTGAAATATAAACCATATTGTAGACTAGACTATCGATAAAACTATGGACTAAACTTTAGACTACACTACATATAAACTAGACTCAACTATAGACTATTCCTACACAGTTTAACATTAATAAATTTTATTAAAAAGATCAAGAAATATTAAAATTTTAAAATAATTTATTTCAACTTCATTTATTTCTTAAACATTAAATATGTCACACAAACGGAAGAAAAAACTCACTGAAATATCTTCTTTATTAAACACCTTTTAATCTCTTTCTTTAATCATAAACGAAATGTATGTCAAAAATGTTTACTGAACTTTAATTTGCTTTAAAGCAAAAATTCCTTTAAAGCTAAGTATTTTAGCTTTAAATTTATCTTTTGCAAAAATATGTTACAATGATTTTTTTTCCTTTT
This sequence comes from Phormia regina, assembly GCA_001735545.1. Taxonomy (NCBI): domain Eukaryota; kingdom Metazoa; phylum Arthropoda; class Insecta; order Diptera; family Calliphoridae; genus Phormia; species Phormia regina. The sequence goes on along the minus strand of MINK01175900.1, from coordinate 26,935 downwards.
TGTCCTAATAAAACTTTTTCATTTTCATTTATTTTTTTCCAAGAACCTTAACAAATTCCCTAAAATAAATCATTATGTATACGATAAATAATATCAAAAAGAATATATAAAAAAAATATACAAAAAGGAACCTACTTATTTATAATGTACATGTATATATATAAAGATATTCTTTTCATTTGAAAGGAATCAAGTACAAAAAAACCTACCCCAATAGAAATCTTAGAAGGTATAGAAATGTATAGAACAAACAAATTGCAAAGAAAGGAAGAAGAAAAAAATAAAGAAAAAAAAATGACAGCAACAGCAATTTACTTCCTACAAATCCCAGGCTCTAAAATCTATACATTTTTAGGCTTCTTATAAAAATTTATATATATATATTTATATAGGTATATACATATACTTATATATACATATGTAAGTAAATATATATATATATACTTATGTACTTAACTCAAGGCCGTAGCAATTTTACATTAGAAACAAAATATAAAATAAAAAAGAAGAGTATCTGTTTTTCTTCCAAGAAAGTTTTTCTGGGAAATGGTAGGAAGGAGAAAAGAACAGTCCTATAGAAACGTCTGGGGGCTGACAGTTTTTCTAACAAATAGACATTATAAGGACAATAATAAAAATTACATAAAAAAATAAAATCTCAACCAAAATAAAAAAAAAACAAATGCTATTGAAATTGTTTGAAAAAATATAACAAATATTTATTGAATTTTAAAGAAAACATTTTACTTAAATAATAAAAAATATTAATATAAAATAATAATAATAATAAAATAAACTTAAAATTTAAGAAATTATAAAAATTATAATTAAAATTAATATAGATTTTAATAAAAATAAATTAAATAACAAAGATTTAAGATTATTTAAATACAATATTAAAATACTTCTTAAATCTCTTTTGTTTGAACTTTGATAGATAATTAAAATAAATTTCCAGCTTTAAAAAAAAATATGCTAAAGGAATTTTCCTTTACAAATTCTATAAATATTATATTATAATCCCCCCTCGTATTCACAAACTAATTGTATTTTAAATTATAAAATATATTTTGTAAATAAAATTAGTTTTAAAAAACATTTTAAATTAAAAAGTTGTTTGTAAATACGAGAATGTAGTTAAACATATTTATTGAATTTTTAGATTAGTATTGGAACAGGCGCGGATCCACGGGGATGAAAAAAGGGAAATTTCCCTCCCCAAAATGAAAAATCATTCTATTTTCCACCCCAAAAGCTTGACCTGGATCCGCCCCTGTATTAGAACAATATTCTGATATTATATTGGAACAATTTATTGTATCAATTTATCTTTATAACATAGCGACTTTTGAGACATTTAACTCATATATAACTTATGAATTATGTCTTAAGTTCAAAACTAAACGATTTTAAAGTTTATACGAAATAAACGTGAAGGCTCAATTTGGACCAATACCTATGCAAAGGTCCAAATCCTCGATGTAACATGTAAAACTTTATGATCAAAACTATATATTAAATAAAAGAGACAAAATTATGTATCAATGGCAATAAAAATCATGGTTGGAAACTGAAACGAATAACGATATTGGTATTCAATTTATTTTATATCAGTAACGGTATTTTAAGTTATATCAGTATACGGGAACCGAAACTAAAATAGCGGTAAATAACATTATTATTAAAAAAAACTGGAAAAGATTTTAAAAAAGTTAAATTTTTAAACATTTTTGTCTGGAATTTCACAAATTATTGAAATACATATTTGTATACTTGTTTAATAAATTACATTAAATGACATTTTTTCAAATATGAATATTTTTCGTTAGAAAATTTCATACAAGAAATTTTGAAATTACTAATTATATCCGTCCATAACCTCAAATTATTCCATTTATTTACTAGATGTTTGAAGATGCGGTACACATTGGAGCCAAAAACAAAATAAATGATAATAAGTCTGGAACTTTGAAACCACTGAACCGATTTAGATGAAACTAGAAATATAGATAGAGGAGGAGTTAAACTTTCAGAATATTGTTAGATGGAGTCTAACAGTGGGCCTAGAGAGTGAAAAACATATTGGCGCATAAAACTTTTGCAAATATTAACCGATTTGAAATGTTTTTACATTCTTTAATTCTCCTAAATAAGGCAAGGAAAAAAATTAGCTGTATGGTTTAAAAAATATTTAACTTCAAAAAATAAATTTCTCAGTTTTGGACTTGACACGAGGCCATTTTCCGAAAATACCCAAATTTTCAATAGAAAAAACTTCGACATTTAAAAATATATAAGGAAATTATATACATTTTTCTGATTTTTACATTTATAAATTCTCCATAAAATATTATATATTATGTGAAAAAATTTTGTTGATACCTATAAGCATTTAAAAATTATTCAGTTTCAAATTTATGAAATTTTAAATTTACATTTGTTTGTTTTATTTTAAGAAAAGTGTGCTAAAAATTATATAATAGTAAAATTTGTTATACATGGTTTTAAAGAAGACACAATTTCCTTTAAAATGATATATAATAGTACAATTTTGTGTTTGCAACGTTTCTTGTAAATAAATTTTAAATTAGCAAAGAGAGTTTAAATTGTAAAATCTTCCGCTTTTCATGTTTTTTTTACGGCCTTACCGCACTGTCTTATCCTACTGCATTACCAAAAATAGAAGGAAACATAAAGAGTTTACAATTTTTTTGCGTTTTCCTTATTTGAAACTGATTTATTATAAACGTAATAAACTTAAAATAGTCAAATTATATATCAATTTAAAGGAAATTGTGTCTTCTTTAAAACAATATATAATAAATTTTACTATTTTACATTTTTGAGCACACTTTTTTTGAAACAATACTAACAAATAACAAATAATGTTTATATGGACATATTTTAAAAATTTAATACTGAATAATTTCTAAATGTTTTTAGGTATCAGCATAATTTTTTCTTATGTTATAAAATATTTAATAAAGAATTGATACATGTGAAAATCGGAAAAATATACATATTATTTTACTATATATTTTTAAATGTCGAAGTTTTTATTATTCAAAATTTGGGTATTTTTCGAAAATTTCCTCATGTGACTAAGTTTTCCAGTAAACTGTCATATTTTTTTGCAAAACCTTTAAGAACATATTAGCACAACTTATTCCTTATCTTACTTTGGAGAATTTAAAAATGTAAAAATATTTAAAATCGGTTAATATTTGTAAAAGTTATAAGCATCGATATGTTTTTCACCCTCGAGGTGGTTAACTTTGACCCACTTTAGCGGCATTCGTGCTTCAGCTACAGACTCTATACAACAATATTCTAAAAGCCTAACTCCTCCTCTATCGATGATCCAAGTTTTGTCTAAATCGGTTTAGTGGTTTTAAAGTTCCAGACCAATTACCATTTATTTTGCTTTTGGTCCCAATGTGCATTGTTGGAAATAATCTGCCACGCCTATATGAAAGTTCACGTAAATTCAAATATAATATATAACCAGCCAATTAGAAGTTCCAGATTCATATTCAAAAATGTTCGATTCTGCCCTACAATTCAAAGTTTTATAAAGCATAAAAATAGTTGTTATATCATACCCACCTATGCGTTTCAACTGAAATTTATAATAAAAAAACGCCTAAGTTAAACAAAAAAAAATATTATTTCTCAAATCGGACTACATATGTACACGATTATTTACTAATTCTGTAAACTTAAGGTGAAAATTTGTGTATTTTAGCGTTATTTAAAAGAGATACGTAAAGTTTAAATTTCTTACTTTAAAAAATGTATAATAAATACACTGAGAATTAAACTATTTAATGAGAATTAATAGTTCAAAATTGAAGAAAGAAATCTTGAAAATTGTAATTGATATTGATACATAATTTTATCTCTTTTTTGTATTTGCTCCCAACTTTATTAAAACAACTTAATTTCAAAATTTAATAAATCTCCTCTTTTGAAATATTTTACCCTAAATGGTTCATCCATCTCACAAACGGTCAACAATAAAAGTGAAATATTTTAAGAAAATTTATAAACAAATACTAAGATAAATTTTCCCTATTTTCGTTTTTTAATAAAAAATTATTTTTATTCTCTTTTAGTTATTTAAAAATTTTCTTAAAAATCATCTGTATTAACATTTGTTTGAAACATATTTCCATAACAAATATTGTAATTAAATAATAATTTTAAAAATTAGTATTATTTATTATAAAAAAAAGTATAAAAAAATAACTTTAAACAATTAAAAGTTTTTTAAAACATAAATTTAAATAAAACAAAATAAATAATATGATAAATAAATACCTATTAAGAACTAAAAAATTTAAGTCATATTTAAAATTAACATCATTTTTACGTATAAAATCAAAAATACTCGCAGAAAAAAAAATATTACAAAATAAAAATATATAATACGAATAATAAATTGTCAACATGAAATTTATCAGTTATAACAAGCCCCCATCATGTTCTCGTCCTGTTACTCGTCCGGCTGTCTAAAAAAAAAAAAAAAAACTTAAAAGCCTCCTCTTCAGCGGCTGTTACTAACGGCAGACATACCCACACACCAGAAATTTTCGAATGGAAAAAAATGTTAAAGTAATAAATATTCTATATACACACTTCTTATGTATAATATAATACATATGTATGTATACTTTAACAGTTATGTTGAAAAAAATAGCATAGTCAAAAACACATAATTGGTTAGAAATTACATATGTATATGAATAATTAAAAAATTTGCCATTGGAAAAATTTATTAGTTCTATAACTAGTTCCAGAATACATGAAAATAGTCCGTACTTATTCTAATTTGGCGATGATTTTTGTCACCTCCAGAACTAGTTCTGTGGAAGTTTTAGCTAGCCAGTACCCATTCTATGGAAACGCTCTAGAACTAGTTCCTTCATCAATGGTTTTTGCTCGTAATTGTCACATGAAAAACTAGTGCCATAGAAACGTTAGGGAAAGATTTCAGAATCTTTTTAATTCTAATTTTACTGCTCTAAAACATTATTTAAAGCGAATTTATAACCACAAATAAGTTCTACACCATTGGTGTCAGAATTAGTTATGAACCATTAGTTCTGAGAATGTTGTAAAAGAATCTGAAGTGATTATGTTTACATCAGTTTTAGTACTAATGATTTTAGAACACATTTTAAAAATTGTCCTGGGTTATATAGAATTATTATGGTTATTAAAATTATTAAAAACAATTGTGAGGTCAAAATACATAATTTTAATTTTTTATTTATTAATATATTAACAATAACTTGAATATTATATTAATTGATTTCTTAAGAATCATCTGCATTAATTAATTTAAATATTAATTAATTAATTTAAATATTAATTAATTAATTTAAATATTAATTAATTAATTAATTTATTTATTTAAGTCAACTTTCAAAATTCTAGAAAATATTTTATGTTCTCATTTTATTATTTTTTTAATTCAGCTAATTTAAAAGAATTCAGCATAGTAATAAGATGAAGATTTTTCAATTCAGCAAGTTTAAATTAAAAGTTTATCCCAAAAATTATAAAAATCTTTTAAAGTTTTTGCTATTGTTATAATTAAAATATTATTCAGCAACAAAATTTCAAGAATATTTTGAATTTTTTTAATATTCTTATGGATTTCTTCTTCTTAATTCAGCTAAGATAAAACAAATTTAGCAAATAAAATTTGTATAACTCAACATATAAAAAATCAATTCAGAAACTTTTAAGCGACATTTGATTTTCGACATTTGATAGGAATAATGCTGCTTAACACCTCTATAATATTTTTATTATTTTGTGTTTCGTAATAAAAAATTATAATAAGTAATTGAAATATAATTCAGCTAAGATAAAATGTTATTTTATACAAATATTTTCAATTCTGCTAAGTTAAACACAATTCAGCAAAGTAAATAAATTTACTTTTGATTCTATTACATTATTCTCTCAACATATATTTAGTTCAGTTGTTTTAAAATTAATTCAGCAAGTTTTTAATGCTACTTTTTAATCTTTTAAGCCAATAATTAATTAAGACATATAACATTTCTTTGAAATTTGTACAATCAAGATTTTTTTAAATATTTGCTATTTTTTTTATTACAGTTTAGTTGAAACAACATCCCAGCAAAAAATGGTGCTTACTTGGAAGAAATAGCATTGCTTACATAAGCGATATATTAGTTTTTTTTTATTAAATAAAGTTTCAAGAATGCAATACAGTAAGTTATGGATTATTTCTTATTTTTCAGTTCAGTTGTTTTAAAATGAATTCAGCAAACTTAAACGCAAGTTTCTTAACATTTTCCTTAATTTCTTTAGTATTTAAGAGCTATTTTTTAAAATATTATATGCTTTTTTCTTTAATATTTGTTTGAAATTATTGTAATTCAGCTGACATAAAAACAATTTTAATACATGATAAAATATTTATTTAATTTAGATTTAATAATAAAATTTTATTAATTAAATGTTATTCAGTAAAAACACATAAATTTTCTATTGTATACTCCCATAAACAAGTTTAAACTTTTTATATATATTTGTTAAGTATAATTCAGCTTTTTATATATATTTGTTAAGTATAATTCAGCTGTTCAGCTATTTAATATTATTGAAATAGGAAAATCTTTTTCATGTTTTACTTTTTATTAAGGAAACTTTATCAATTCAGCTCTTTTAAAATGAATTCAGCAAGCTTAATATATAAAATTAATAACCTCTTTATAAAATTATATATATTATTCCTAAGCTGTACTTTAGCTGCATTTAAAATTCAGCTAAGAAAAATTTGTAGTATTTTTTATAGTTTATTTGTTAATCTTTTTAATTCAGCTGGTGAAAATATACATTCAGCAAATGAAATTTAATTAATATAAAATTTTTATTTTATGGTAAGTTTCTCAATTCAGCTAACTATTCAGCAATAAAAACGATAGAAAAAGGTATATTCAGTCAAGCTCGACTATATGTTACCCTACAACATTGCCTATGTTTACCAAAATTCGGGAAGGGGCCAATTATGTAGCTACACTTGCATTAAGTGTAAAATCAATACAAATACTTGTAAAAATTTTATTTGTGATGAATATTAAGTTGATACTGACAGTTTTATGGAATTTATGTACATTAAAGTGTTTTTCGAAAGAGGGGGAGCTATGGTCAATTATGGACCGATCTTGACGAAATTTGGCACAAGGATTAGGGTTTAGATAAAACCTATTTACGTCGAATTCTACTAAAATATGTTTATTTTTAAGGCTTTTAAAAGTGTTAAAACTCAATTCCGGGAGGCCATTTGTTTAGAGGCTAGGAGAAATAATGGACCGACCATGTTCAAATTCAATAGGCTTCATCCTTGTACATAAAAATCAAATGTATCAAGTTTAATCAAATTAGCTTTAAAATTGCTACTGTTGCGCAAAAGCTTAACATGGAAATCCAGCCAGCCAGCCAACCTGACGGACGGACAGAAATGGTTAAATCGACTCATAAAGTGAGTCGAACGGTGTTCTTTAAGGTGGGAAGATTTTTTTTTCTCTGAATTACATAATACCCCAGTTCCACAACGCTTTTTTTTAGAAATAATTCAATAACTAAAGAACCTTTAAATGTATCTTAATAACATTTCACATGATCAGACCTGAGGTGTTATCAAGTCGATTTGGAGGAGTACAGACTATTAGAGGGTCAGAAGGAAGTGGGTGGCCCTCCGAAAACGACCATCTTGGGTATATAGTTTTTATTTATTTTTTATTTATATCAGTAATATAAAGCCAAAAAAATCGCCAAAAATTCATTTATTATATGAAAGAAAAGAAATTTTATATATAGATAGTCCTGGTAAATCTCTATAAGAAAACGCATACATAAGTAGGTTATCTCTTTTAGTTTAAGAGATTTTCGAGTCGACGAAAATTTTTACCTAATTTTTAGCCTCTTTTTTTAGTTTTTTTGGTTTTTACTTGACGGGATTAGAAAAATTCTAGGGTTATTTTTCTAAAATATTTGTTAGATTCCTTACAAATTTCTAAATAATATTGTTGCAAGAATCATATTAGTATATGTATCCGTTAAAAAGTTATATTAATCTAAAGATGGAACTTTAGAAAAATTTAAAAATGTTTGGGGTTTTTTTTTTTTTTTAAAAAAAAGCTGGCAATATTTATTTTGTGATAAAATTAGTTTTTTGTGCTGGGATTGATAACTTTTTTTATGTTTTCAAAAGAAAAGTATAAAGTAAATCTGGCGGAGTTTGGGACAAAGCTCTGCCCACAAACCCTATTCAAATTTTGTCAATTTTGTATTATATTTTTTGTTATGTTCTCAAAGTTGGAATCGATTTAAAATTTGAAGATTTTCTGAAAAATATTTTAGAAAAATTCTAGGGGAAGTATTAAGACCGCCAAGTTAAAAGATCTAAAAAAACGAGGCTACAAATGTTTTTCTACTCAAATATCACTTAAACTAAAAGAGATATTTTACACATACATATAAACATATTTTGTATATTATTCTGTTAATATATTTTTTAAACAAAAGCTAGTTTCAAAATTTTATTTAATTTAATTTTAAAAATGGAAAATGAAAATCAAGACTTTTTTTTAGTTTCACCCAATTTTACTATTTTTTCTAACACAACTGTTGGTATAAAGTAACTACAAATACATATACATAAACTTATGTATATATAGCATTAAGTAAACGTCCTTGAAACTCTTTTTTTTTTTCTTTTTCTTCTGTTATATATAACAGTTATACAGGCCAAAATTATTGTTATAGTCAAAATTATTTCCATTTGTAACAGCAGACGAACACGAAGACATAGAAGAGTAGGAGTTAACCTCGCATTTAGTCTTGGTCGTTAATTTAAATTTAAAGTTTGGGTCGGTGTTATAACTAATTGAATTTCTTAGTATTTGATAATTATTATTTTTTAAATTATAACAATAATTTTTAAAGCGATTATTACCTTCTTCCCGATCACGTTCAATTTTTGGATGAATTTTACCTTTATGATCCACGGAGGCGGCAGCATTTAAAAAATTCAAATCAGTTTGTGGTTGAGAATAGGGTATGGAAATATTTTGTCCATACTGCATTGTATTATTAGCGGCTGAAACTGTAAAGAAATCAAGAATAGAAAAAAACAACAACAAATTAATTTAACCCAATGACACACTTTTAGTTAATTAGAAAAAAATCTTTTAAATTATTTATTAAGAAAGAATAAATATTTACACATTTTTATTTTTCTGCCAAAAAATTTGTTAGGCTGTTAAATTATTATATTATTTATTTAAAAAAATATATTTTTTTTATATACTATATATTATATATAATACACAACACAATTTTAAAAAGGAACTTCTAAGCCCGCACTCACTGTAGCCAACCAACCAACTACCATTTGCCAACTGAAAAGCGGCTGATTGTTTGAGGTTCATTTTACCCAGCTGACTGACGCCGTATCAACATTTTTTTTCCTTCTATCGTGTTGTTGTTGCTATTTGTTGGGCTTTTAGCTTTCCATGTTTTTTTTTCGCTTTCATTTTTATTTTTGTTGTTAGGAAGGAGTCTCAGACATCTAAATATTTGTAAGTAAGTATTAAAACGTAATGTTTAGTTGTATATTTTAAACGAATCCTTGAAACGAAGGTATATACGACGACGCATGGGTAAGATTAACCGGGACAATAATAGCAACAGAACAACAAAAACAACAAATTTTAGTAACACCAACAGCAACACCACAAAGTAGGAAAATAATGTGAACAACAGTAACAAATCTTTTGGGAAAGTAACAAAAAAAAAAAGGATCCGAATTTAACTTTTACTTTTTATAACTATGATTTAGAGGGTTACCTAAAAATATTTTATAAAGTTTTTCTTAACCGACTATATTTAAAGCAAAGAAAATTCTAAAATATTGAAATATATTTTACTATATTCCAAAAGAAAAAAATCAATTCAGCTAATTACAATGTCATTCAGCTATTATTAAATAAAAACTGTTTTTACTTTTAGCAACAGTTTTTATTTTTTACAAAATGTTATATCAATATTTTTATAATTCAGCTAGTTTTAATATAATTCAGCTATGAAAGACCTAAACAAATTTTTTTATTTTAAATTAATTTCTTCTCAATTCAGCTAAGTTAAATTATATTCAGCAAAAGAAATCTTTACAATTGTAGTTGTTTTTATAATATTCTCTTAAACAATTTTTAATTCAGCTGCTTTGTAATCAATTCAGCTGAAAAAAACAATTCAGCCAATTACAATTTAATTCAGCTATTGTTAAATAAAAACTATTTATACTTTTAGCAACAGTTTTTATTTTTTACAAGATGTTATATTAATATTTTTATAATTCAGCTAGTTTTAATATAATTCAGCTATGAAAAGCCTAAACAAAATAACAAAATTTTTTATTTTAAATTAATTTTTTCTCAATTTAGCTAAGTTGATCAATGTTTTTATAATTCAGCTTGTTTTAATATAATTCAGCATTGAAAAACGTAAACAAAATAGCAAAATTTTTTATTTTAAATTTAATTTATGGAAATTTTCCTCAATTCAGCTAAGTTAAATTATATTCAGCAAAAGAAATCTAGTTGTTTTATAATATTCTCTTAGACAATTTTTAATTCAGCTGGTTTGAAATCAATTCATCAAAAAAAATCAATTCAGTCAATTAAAATTTAATTCAGCTATTGCTAAATAAATGCTGTTTATAGAGTTTTTATTTTTTACAAAATGTTATATCAATATTTGTATAATTCAGCTAGTTTTAATATAATTCAGCTATGAAAAACTAGAATAAAGTGCCAAAAATTTGTATTTTAAATTTAATTTACGGAATTTTTTTTCAAGTTAAGTTATATTCAGCAAAAGAAATCTTTATAGCTGTAGTTGTTTTATAATATTCTCCTAAACAATTTTTAATTTAGCTGTTATATCAATATTTTTATATGTTATATCAGTATTTTTATAATTCAGCTAGTTTTAATATAATTCAGCATTGAAAAACTTAAACAAAAAACCAATTTTTTTTATTTTAAATTTAATTTATAGAAATTTTTCTCAATTCAGCTAAGTTAAATTTTATTCAGCTAAAGAAATCTTTACAAATACTGTTGTTTTATAATATTCTCTTAGAAAATGTTTAATTCATCATTGAAATCAATTCAGCAGAAAAAAATTCAATTCAGTTAATTACAATTTAATTCAGCTATTGTTAAATAAAAGCTATTTATACAGTTTTTATTTCTTACAAAATTTTATATCAATTTGTTTATAATTCAGC
>MINK01175900.1:1029-12221 GCA_001735545.1 Phormia regina | reverse complement strand
CTTTTTTCTCTCTCTCTATGTGATTTAATGACTGTTGTTCAACCATTGAAGGTACTTTTTTTCAATTCTCGTTATTCTTAGATATTTTTAGATTGGCAGAAGGTAAAGCTGATGAAAGAAAATTTCTTCCTGTAGATTAATGAAAATTTCAGTGATAATTTTGTTCGAATATAAATTTTGTCAAAGATGTCGAATATTTAATGGGGATTGTTGTCTAGGGTTCGTGGCAAAGAGGAAGTTGTTCTTTTTTTTTTTTTTGAAATAATATGTATTGACACCTTTAAAGACAATTTCTGCTATAATAAGAAAAATTATTGAATTAAAAATGGATTTTTTTTTTAATTTTAAGAAATTAAATTTTAAATAAAAATTTATTATTTAAATAAAAATATCTCAAAATTTAAATTATTAGTTTTTCTTACTCAATGTGTTTAAATTTATTTGAATTTGAAAATTTTTAATAAACGGTTTTATGTTCTATCTTAGACTGGGTTCACACACAGCAATTTTTCTTGCCGCAATTCTAAGTTTTTAGGTGAGAAAAGAGTAGGGAATACTAAACTTTTACATTCTCTTTACTTCTCTCGCCTTCAAAATCAGAATTGCGACAAAAAAAATTGCTGTGTGTGAACCCCGACTTAGCTGTATTCAAATTTAAAACCTTATCTGAATTTAAATACTTATATACAAAGTTGGCTGAATTGATTTTAAAAATGGCTGAATTAGAAAGTTATCAAAGGAATATTAAAACGCAACTGAAAATTAAGAGTTTTTATCAGCTGAATTAAAAACATGTTCAAAGAAATTAAAAATAATTTAGTAAATAAAAATTAAAGAATTTTTATTATGGATAAATATTTTCACCACATTTTCGGTACTAATTAGCGAATAACCACGGTAATATAAACTGGACAAAAAATTATATAAATTCAGCTCAAAGACAATTTAGGTCGCTATATATTAAAGTTCAATTTATCTTAATTGGACAAACTGTTCTCGAGATATACAAGTGTGACTGCCTATAGGCGGTGTCATAGCAGTCATGCCCATAAAAAAAATCAATGTGTGATAGAAAAAATGTAAAAGCTGATTCTTTTTTAGCTCGTTGAGTTCCATCAAATCCACGTATTTTTTTATTTGACCACTTATGTATTTCCAATTAGCTATAGGTATACTTGGGTAAACAAAGTTGACAAGATTTGTGCATCAATTTTTATAATACCTGGCTTTATTTACTCGTAGTTTCGTCAGCTTTGAGATAAAGGTGATGAACTTAAATATTGATAATGATTTCAATTTTAAAAAAAAGTTTTAGTAAAAAAAGAAATCTTGAATTTTGTATGAAAAGATTTTTTCGAAATATCTTCCAAACTATTGAGCGGAGAGATTTAAAGCTAATTTTATTCCAAATATCGTACTATATCATTTAAATAAATAGTACATGCCGTTCTCAAGCAATAGTGAAATATACTCAAGTAATCGTCATATTTAGGGGACAATATTATAGGACACGGCCATAAAAAAAGTACCAAACTGATGGAAAAAACTGAAAGCAGATTCGAGTTCAGCATGCGCAATTCCATTTAGTCTACAATTTTTTTTATTTTTATTATTTTTTTTTTTTTTTCTTTCTTTTGAAGGAGCTCGAAAAAAATATTTTTATTTTTTTGTAGACCAGTGTTATTTGCACTTTTTACTATCATTTAATTAGATATTTTAAATTAATGCGAGGTAATTTAAAATATTTTTAAATTTTAAGAGAAATTTTCATTTAATTTCTAGAAGATCTTATTTAAAATCTGCTCAAAATTTTTGAAATAAAAAATATCCCTTCAAGGGAAATTTTATTTAAAACCAAATATTCAATTAATTTTATTTTGTTAAACTACAATTAATTTTATTTTGTTAAACTAAAAATGTTCCATTCCTTCCCTTCAAGGGAAATTTTATTAAAAATCAATTTTTTTATTTTATTTTGTTAATATTATTAATTAATTTTATTTTGTTAATATTATTTTCATTCCATATTGAAAAAAATTACATTTTTTTTTGGAAATTTTAAAGGAATTTAAAAAATTTTTTGTTTGGTTTTAATAATTACTACAAGTTATTATTTAAAATCCCTCAACAATTTCATAATTTCCTTTGAAACTAAAAATGTTCCATTCCTTCCCTTCAAGGGAAATTTTATTAAAAATCAAATATTCAATTAATTTTATTTTGTTAATATTATTTTCATTCCATATTGAAAAAAATGACAAAATTTTTTTGGAAATTTCCTTTAAAATAAAAAAATTCCCTTCAAGGGAAATTTTAGTTTAAAGGAATTTAAAAAAAATTTTGTTTGGTTTTAATAATTACTACAAGTTATTATTTAAAATCTCTCAACAATTTCTTTTGAAACTAAAAATGTTGGATTCCCTCCCTTTAAGGGAAATTTTATTAAAAATCAAATATTCAATTAATTTTATTTTGTTAATATTATTTTCATTCCATATTGAAAAAAATTACAATTTTTTTTTTTTTTTTTTTTTTTTTTTTTTTGAAATTTTTTTAAAAAAAAAATTTCCCTTTAAGGGAAATTTTAGTTTAAAAGAATTTTTATTTTTTTTTTTTTTTTAACAATTACTAAAAATATATTTAAAGTCTGCCAATAATTTTATAATTTCCTTTGAAACTAAAAATGTTTCTTTTTCACCCATCAAGGGAAATTTTATTTAAACCAAATTTTCAATTAATTTTATTTTGTTAATATTATTTTCATTCCATTTTGAAAAAATGGCAAAATTTTTTTGAAATTTCCTTTAAAATAAAAAATTTCCCTTTAAGGGAAATTTTAGTTTAAAGGATTTTTTTTATTATTACTACAAAATTTTATTAAAAATCTGCCAATAATTTTAGAATTTCCTTCGAAATAAAAAAGTTACTTTTCCTCGTAATAAAAAAAATGTATTTTAAAATAAATTTCCAAAAATATTATGATCTTTTAATAATATAAATCTTTTAAAATTTCACTTGAGATTTTTTTCCTTTAAAATAAAATATTTCCCTTCAAGGGAAATTTTAATTTAAAAGAAATTTTATTTATTTAGGGAAAGAAAATATCTAAATTTTTATGATATTTTCTTTAATTATTAGGGGTTTTTATTTCAATGTTTTAAAATTTTTAAAATTTCTTTGGCAGTAAAAAATTTCACAAAAAAATCCCTTCAAAGGAAATTTTAGTTAAAATGATTTTTTATAAATTTAAATATCATATTTCTTTCTTTAATTAAATTTCTTATAAACAAATTTCACTTAACCAAATAATCCAATAAAAATTAAAAAATAAAAGTTCTTATAATAAAGTTTTTTCTTCTTAATAATTTCCAAATCTAATCAATCTTTGGCTAAAGCAAGAAAACTCTTAAGCATTTGTCAATATTTGATATTAAAGCAATTACTGTCAAAAACGCGTCAATGTGCATTAAAGGAATTGTAGCCAAATATGTAATTAATCATACAGCCGTGTACATTAAAATACTTAATGGAAAACCTCCCTTATATCTTCAAAAAAGTAACAAATAAAAAAAAACAAACGAAATTAAATGTTATCATGATTTACCAAAGGGACTTATAAGAAGAAAAACTAGTTACTACTACTCTTAAAAGATAGACAGATTTTTCAGTTAACAAAAACAAATATGATAAGAGTAATAACATGACAATAAAATACAGGATTTTAAACAACAAAACAAGTTTTAAATTATTCTAACAACAGCACACTAAACCAAACCAACAACACAAATAACAAATACTCATTTCATATGAGATGAGAAATACGAGGAAAAAATGTGTAAAAACGTACATACATATGTACATATATCGGTAAACACGGCTTTTCACTTTTCTACAACAACAAAAAAAGGAAACATCACTTTCACAGGCATGAAAAATAAACACATTTATAAAATAAAACAAAGTCATACACTAACTCACTCTTTCTCTCACTAAATGTAAATGTTAACACACACCACTAACATAAACAGATAAACAAAAAGAACTCAAAAACATATAAACAAAACATAAACACAAATAGTCCAACTAAAAGAGAAGAGAACGGAAAACAAAATATAAGCCAAGTTATCAACCAACCAACCTAGAAATTTCATCAGAATTGTTGTTGAGTCATAAGGAAAAGAATAAAATGTAAAATGAAGAAAAAAAAATAAATGAATATGTGAACAAAGTGGAGCATGGCATAGTGTCAAAGTCACAATAGCAACAAAAATAACAGAAAAATTATTTATGAGAGGAATGTTAATAATGATAATAAAGAAAAAATCGCAACACAAATGAGACAATAAAATCCAGAGATTGGGAGAACACTCATACATTTTTAAACAAAGATGCCAGATTTGGTAAATTGTTATAAAATAAAGTAATAAAAATACCTGATTAATTCTTGTAAACGTTAATTGCGCTATTTTTTATAATTTTTTTCTCGTAGAATTATGTCAGCTAAACAATGTAATTTAAAAAGTTTGTAATTTTTTCTTTTTTTTTTTGAGAAACTATAAATATTTTATCTGTAATAAAATCTTTCTTAGAAAACATATTTAAACGGAAATTTTCGACGAATGTGGACTTTGTCATATAAAATTAGAAAGTGAAAAAACTTCAAGATTTTTGTAGCAGCAATCAAACAATTCCCAAAAAAATGGTAAAAATCACAAAAATTTATTTTATTCACATTTTCCGCAGTCCCGTAGATTTTGATTTAAACTTTTAACCAGACGCGGATCCCCGGGGAAGAAAAAACGGGAAATTTCACTCCCCAAAATGAAATATCTTAATGCAAAATTTGTACTAAGTTAAAAAATTTAAGGAAATAGTTGTGAAAATCATTCTATTTTCCTCCCCCAAAAGCATGGGCTAGATTCGCGCCTGCCTTTAACATATTGGAGATTCTTAAAATATATTCCACTTGAGGAAATATGGTCTAAAGTCAAAACTTTCATATAAAATGGGTCGAATTCGAGAGAAAGTCATCTCTGTGAAGTTATTTTTCAGAAAAGTGGAAAATTATTATATTTTGCTAAAGAAAATTTTATTTTAGATAAAAAAAAGTGTAGATACTTTTTTGGCTAAAAAAAGTCGTTTTTTTTTTGCAATTCGGTACTAATTATCTACTTCAACCTATAAGAGTTCAATAGGACAAGTAAGCATTTTTTATAGGTCTAAAAGAGCCTACAACAATATATAATAATATGTGAAATCGGACAAGAAATAAAAATTTGACAAGCATTTAAAAAATTTGTTATATCAAAGGTACCTAACTTTGAGCCGCCTTAGCCCAGCCCCTGTGCGATTTGTTGTGCTTCCCTTTTTCAAACTTAACATTGTGCACTTCTCTGCTATGCCTATACCAAATTTCACGAAAATCCAACCACCCGTTAGATTTTCAGAAGTTACAGATTTATTTCCAAAAAATTTTGATTCTGCCACACAGTGGGGCAGAATCAAAACAAGTTTTTTTCCATACTGGGATATAATACGAAATATATGTGAGTTTTTTTTTTTTAATTTCTTTGTTTTAAAACAATTTTATAGATATTGGGTCAAAATTTCATTGGAATAAGTTTACATCTTTACATTTTATTAAAGTACAGTGTGAGATTCAAAAACTGAAATGGAAATTATTATGGAATTTCGGAGGGGCTGCTCTGATTTCCATGAAATTTCACATGGTGATAGTAGAGGTTTAGTCAAGTTTAAGTTCCAAATTTGGAACGATCCTGATTTCTAATATCGGAACCGATTTCAATTATTTTAATGATAAAAAAGTTTCTCCTAGTAGATATGCAAAAAATATTATCTTAAGAATAACTTATCTCTTTTAGTTTAAGAGATAATAGGCCTCAAAGATAAAAATTGTTACTTTAAAAATTTAATTTTCCAAAAAAAAGTGGTTACATTCTTTGTCCGTTATATAAAAATTTTCTTACATAAGTAACATATATAATATTTTTATTTTTTCTGAAAGACAACTAAACATAAAATACTTTAAACGATAAATATTTTGTTTAAATCGATTTTTTCAAGAACCATGATTTTCCAAATTCAACCTATTTTTCTAACAATTTTCGAATTTTCGCTTTAATTTTTCAAATCGCCAAGCTGGAATCAAAATAATTTATACTTCTTATTTAGTCTAGTATTTTTAATTTTTCTTTTGTAATAAAAAATTTTGTTCCCCGATATCGGTTGCAAAGATATAACAAAAAAAGTAAAAAATACCATATTTGGAAATTTGTAAAACAATTTTGGGATTGGTTTTAAATAAAGCATCAAAAAATCTACTTAGGTGTAAAATATCATTCAAAACTATTCACTAATAAGAATTTTATTGCATAAATAAAATTTTAATATCTAAAAAAAATCACAAATCCATCTTTTCTGCTAGTTTTTTGCAAAAAGTCTTCAACAATTTTTGGTATTTTGAAAATATTGTTATATATTTGAATAGCGGAAAAAAATGTCCACTAACCATTTTTTATTAATTATCAATCTCCCAATTTTCTTAGAGACCAAATACTTGTATAAAAAGTTTATGATTTTGCTTTAAACTAGAAACTTGTCTCCCACACTCACACATTTTACTGCGCTCATGAATGAAGGCTAGAAAAAAGCTTCAAAACCATAATCCTGAAAGCATCTATTTAATATATTTGAGTCTCGTTTGTTATCGGAATTAACCGGACAAATCACTCCATGAACTAAGAACCTCCATGCACCACCACCCATAGATTCGAGAAAGAGCTATCATTCTGTCTTACACACTTATGTTCGTACCTGATAAGTTTTCCCGTATTGAGTCAAATTAAGCTGCAGGCTCCACTCCTGGTGGTGCCCTTCCGTCAATTCCAACCATACTTCCCCCGGAGCCTAAAAGCTTTGGTTTCCCGGAGAGCGACTGAGAGAGCCATGATAGTAGCTAGAACCAATTGCTAGCTGGCATCGTTTATGGTTAGAACTTGGGCGGTATATGATCGCCTTCGAAACTCTAACTTTCGTTCATGATTAACGAAAACATTTTTGGCAAATGCTTTCGCTTAAGTTAGTCTTACGACTGTCCAAGAATTTCACCTCTCGCGTCGTAATACTAATGCCCCCAAACTGCTTCTATTAATCATACATTATTTTTTGTGAATACGGCTGCATATTTTTATTTTTTTTTTAGATTTAAGTTATTTGTGTGAATATTTTGAAAATAAATTTCCTCAAATTGTAAAATTGTTTGCACTCATCTCCTTGGCAAGCGATAAAAAAATGTTTTATACTAACTTTGAGCCTCCTTAGCTCCACCCTTGAGGGGTGCATACGGTCCCCCTTCCAAACTTAACATTGTGCACTGCTCTGCTATGCCTATACCATGCAAATTCAATCAGCCGATCAGAAATTTCGATTCTGCCCCACTGTGTAATAGGAGGTTATTTTGTTAATCTAATAATCTTGCTCTTAAAATTCATGGTTCTTTTTGTAATAATACAAACGTTTATATACATATCTACAACAATCTTGGTAATTCTTTATTTTCTTGTATTTTTTTGTAATTCTCATTAAAAATTTACAATTCATAATCCCAGTTCTGTTAATTTTTTTTATTTAAAGAATGAGTGAGAAAATAAGCTGAATAACAGTATGAGTAACAGTATATGCTCATTCATACATATGTAAAGAAAATGTTAAAGAGATTTTAAGAGAAAGAGTGATAAAAATAAGTGAGAGTGAGTGTTTATGAGAGTTTGAGTGTAAATATGTTTTGGGGGGAAATACAATTTTACACACACACAAATAGATATTAAACGAAACATTAAAAGAGTGAGAGTAATTACAACAACTTTATGGGGGATAGTGAAATGATTAGAGAAACTTTCAAATAAGGGAGGGAGGAAGTTTAATAAGGGAAATAAAATATAATAAACAAAAATAAAAATGCATTTTAAAAATTTTCAATTTATTTAAAAATCAAATTTAATAACAAATTCACTAAATATTTATTTATTTGCAGAGACCGGATTTTAATATAAAAAAAAAATATTTTTAATATTTTTATT
Organism: Phormia regina; assembly: GCA_001735545.1. NCBI lineage: Eukaryota > Metazoa > Arthropoda > Insecta > Diptera > Calliphoridae > Phormia > Phormia regina. The sequence goes on along the minus strand of MINK01175900.1, from coordinate 4,122 downwards.
TCAATAGAAAAACAATCTTTTGTTAATTTTTTAATACAAATAAATCTAGAATAAGAGTTTAGATTTTAAATTTATTAACAATTGACATAATAGTTATTAAATTTATTTAAATATAATATTACAAACGTATTAATGTTTTGTAAAAAAACAAAATCACATACTCCCAGACTATATTTTTATAAGCTTTTTATAAATGGCGGCATGGCGCTTTATATTCTTATGCATATATCCATATATGTATGTATATGCACAATATTATATATATATACATACATATGTATATGTATGTAAGACCGTATGAACTTACAAAAGTTTGTGTGTTTTTTTGTATAATAAAACTCCAATACTCTAGTCTTTCACACTCATACAATCATATTTTTTTAATAGATGTGAGTACATGTACTTATTTCTCATACTATATAAAACATATGATTTTACAACTCTATATACATATGTACATGCCTACATATGTATGTATTTATATGTATATATGAAGGTATGTGTATGTATTAAACAACAACAACTCATACTATTACTACTAGTAGTAGTTAAAAAAGAGGGTGGTGGAGTGTAAGTAAAAGCATGTGTAGTAGTAATAATACACACATACATACATACATACATACATACATACATGCAAACACATAATACATGTGTTTGATAGCATGAGTTTCTCATACTTAATAATTTTATAGTGGGGTTGTTTTTCTGGGGGGATCGATATTCCTTAGAAAATTTCGAAAAAAAAAGAAACCAAAAACAACAACTGGACGTTAAATAAAATTAATGAAGTTAAGAGCTGTCTTTATTGTTGTCTTGTGCATTAATAATGAAGTTGTCATCATAATTATCATTAGAAAGTTTTATTTTAAGATTTTTTCTTTTAGGGGTTGTACTGTTATAAGGGAGAGGGTGGGTGTTTTTACCATATATTATAATATTTCTAAATGTAAAATAATTAATCAAGATCGTATGGTAACAAGAAATATGTATTTAAAGTAGTTTTCGAAATTTTTTTTTTTTTAAAGTTGGAAATAATTTTTTTCATTTTTAAATAAATTTAAAAAAAAAAATATTAAAAAAGGATTTTTTTTATCTGTCTGAAGGATCTAACAGATGGTTGCGAATTTTGCATAATGAAAACGTTGCACAGTGTCCCGTTTCAAAAATAAAATGGAAATAAATCTGGAATTTCCAAACGGTTGGTCCGATTTACATGAAATTCCAGACAGTTTTGAGTATAGGTATAGACGAGTTTAAGTTTTGTGTTTGGACGTTATAAGCAGAACGGGGGCGGGTCCAGAGTATCCTAAACTTGGATACCTCGGTTGTTCAAAAACTTTAAAACGTTCCATATTCGTTATATCTCAGTCGACTAGCAAATGCTCATATATTTTAAGCAAAAAATAAAGTTATAGAGGGTTTTAAAATATTTTTTTTTTTTTAATTTAGAAATTTTATTTTAAAAGTTATAAGCAAAATCACAAAATAGTCTTATTTAGGACAAATCAAAAAATATTTAAGATGGGTTCATATTTGTAAAAGTTACAGTGTTTGAAAAAATAATAGGGACACTCTAATTTTATATATTCTTACTTTTTTTAATTACTATTCCATAAATATTTAAAAGTATATACATAAAATTAAAAAACTTCAAATATTATAACTTATAAAGCAAAAATAAGGAAATTTTTTTACAGCATGAAAAAAATAATAGGGTCATTTAATGTTTTGGAAAAAAATATCTTTTTTTAAATTACCATCATTTCAAAAAACATTTTCAACAATTGGTTGCTGGTCCTTTCATTTTTAAAATATTCTGACATAGATCCCCCAAGATTCGCACATACCTCGGTCGGAATTGAGTACCAGGTTTCTTCAATTTTTTCCCACAACTCTTGTTTATTTTTTGATTTAAAGCTACCAATTTTTTTGAAGACTCTCCAGAGATGCTCAATGGGGTTTACACTCCATTACAGACACCTCAGACTGCTAAAACCACGTTCTGACGCTTCTACCTGAATGCTTGAGATTATTATCCTGCATGAACTCCAATTTTGGTGGCATTTCATCCTAAGAAAATGGAAGCATGTCTATATATTGGACCAACTCCAGAGGCCGAAAAACATCTCCATAGCATTAAAGAACCACCACAGTGCTTGACGGTCTTTTAGTATATTTTAAATCAAATTCAGCATTTCCAGGACGATGTACGAATGATATTCCTTCAGATCCAAATAAAATGACTTTTGATTCGTCTGACCATAGTACATTGTTCCAGTTTTTACGGCACAGGTGTCGTCTGGCAAATTTCAACCTTTTTTTGTATGTTTTTCTTGTTTAACAGTAGTAATTTTCTCGGACAACGTCCCATTAATCCGACTTCCTGCAGCCTATTTCTTATCAGTCGACTTTGTCAATGAAGCACACAGTTAATTTTTGAGGCAATTTGATGACATTAAGGGGTCATTTTTGGAAAATCAAACTAAATGTTGGTAAAAACGCGCTGACGTTTCACACTTTCTACCTCTAGTTTCATGACTTTTTTCGAATGAATGGCATTGAATACTTTAGTTTTGGAACATTTCATTTCCGTTATTTTAGGAAAAGTTAAATAGCGGGACCCAAAAAATAAACCTTAATAAAGAAACTGTTTGCATCTGCTTGCGAAAGTAAGGGTTGTCCCTAATATTTCTCCAACACTGTATAACCCTCTTTATGTTTTTCACCCTAGAAGAATTCTACTTTCGTCCACCGTAGCTCAACTAATAATATCCTGAAAGCCTAATTCCTCCTCTGTAGAAGTAGTTTGTTTTTAAAAATCCAGACTTATCGCTGGACAGTTATAAAATGTATACGATTTATTGACAACTTTTATTTTTATTGTTACTATTATTATTATTACCATCATCATCATCATGATACAAAAAAATATAGATAGAGCCGTTCTCTCTTTTCTTCGCCATTGTATACGTCTGACGTTTAAGCGATTTATTATTTTATTGTGCTACCATATCTTTTTTAAAAAATCTGAGATTTTTGTTAATTTTTTAGTTTTAATTTTATTTCTAACGTATTACATTTCTTTATCAA
>MINK01175895.1:0-14750 GCA_001735545.1 Phormia regina | reverse complement strand
AGCAATATATTGTAAATTATTTTACCTTTACATAACATTGTTGTTGTGGGTCGCGATTATATTGCAATGTCAAAAATGGGTTGTGAGAACCCCTGATCTAGATTCTGTAAGGAACGGTCGCCAAGATATGAAATGTTTAGTGCCAGACAATCTCATAGAAAATGTTCTATAAAGTCATCTTCATTTAAGCAACTTCTACAGATATCAATTCCAGAAATACCTACGTATTATTTCCAATATACGTCCTAGATGTACTATCAATAAGATCTTTTCTTAAGCGCCCAATAGCCTATAATATTTGGCAGTTTAGCAAGAAGTACATCAACCCCTTCTTAAGTGCTTTGGCGAATAGTCACATGATTACGCATCTGATTTTTCGTTGCCAAGAATGCACCCAGACTAGTTCCATTTTGCTCAGCTGCTACAGAGATTAGATGCACTCAAATATACATCTCGATTTTACCAAGCGCAGATCCAGCTCAAGCTTTTGGGGGAAGGAAAATAGAATAATATTTACAATTATTTCCTTAAATTATATGATTAAGTACAAATTCCTCCCAGTGGATTCACGCCTGATTTTACCACATACGAATTTTGAGTCTTAAACACGGAGTGAATATCTCCATAAAAGTCAACAATTAATGCTTCTGAAACCATTTGTAGCACATAACTACTCCATAAATACAATAGTTTTGGAGATTTTAAAAGTGGCAAATTGCCCAGCTGTATCTATCGGGAATACTAAACCCAAAAGAATTATTAAAGATCAAGAGATATTTGGACTACAACCACTCAATACATGTAAGATTATGTCATGTCCAATACTATTACGCCTTAGTTCACCTGACTCCAGTGGAGCTATATATAGCATTGCCCCTGGACTAGCTTGAGGGGTAGTATTCAACGCGTCAGTTATTGCTAGACAAGTTGGTATTTGTATTCGACTTAAATTTTTTTCAAAAGTCTATTTTAAATTATAAAGGCTGCATAAAAACTTATGCATTTTACATCTGTAATTGGAATCAATTCTCGACAAAGTATTTGGATGCTATAGAAATCAAAATAATAACCTCCAGTCTGGGTAGTCCAAAGTCGAACCTACAATAGAGAAATTTGTATCAAGACAAGCGTCAAATTTTGGTTTGAGTTGCAGACAATTTTTTTTTATCTCTGTCAATTATAGATGAAAACCAACAACAATCAAGAAAGGCGTCTTTTACCAAGCATTATCAAGACAAAGTGGTCAGAGCTCGAGCGCTGACAATTTTCCTTTAACGCTGCAATAATACTAACAAATTCAGTCTACATTCGACAAATATTTATTATGGCAAAATTTTAACGTTTATCTTGATAAAAATATGTCTAATATAGACATAAAGTAAATGTAAGAAAACAACAAGACCAAGACCAATTTCTGGTAAGAGGCGGCGGCATACTACTTTTTAATAGGAGGCGCAAAATGGACCAAGTCGGCTGCTGCTAAATTTATGGCTGGGATTTAGTAAATATTATATTGTGCCACCCGGGTGCTTCCCCTGTACATATAAAATGGAAGTAGTTAAAATAGGAATTTATTAATTCACTTTTATAGGTTATAATACATTTTTTATACATAAGTAAAAGTATAATAACAGATGGATGCTGTATAGAGTTTTATAGTTTGAATAAAAAGTCGACTTTTCGACTGTATTCGAATTTTTTCGACTATTATCGACTTTTCCGACTTTTCGGTTTTTGCGTCTATTTTGAATTTTATTCGACTTTTTGATTTTTTTCAACTATTTTCAACTTTTTTTGGACTATTTTCGACTTTGACGTTTTCCGTCTATTACCGACTTTTTGATTTTCTCCGACTTTTTGGTCTTTCCGACTATTTTCAACTTTATTTGACTTTCTCATTTTTTCCGACTATTTTCAACTTTTTCCGACTATATTCAACTTTATTCGACTTTCCGATTTTTTCGCCTATTTTCAACTGTTTCCGACTATTTTCAAATTTATTCAACTTTTTCAATTTTTATCGACTTTTTCCGATTATTTTCATTTTTTCGATTTTATCCGACTTTTTGAATATCTAGCAACAAGAAAGTCGATTTCTCGACAATTTTCAAACCAAATAGTCGATTTCCAACAAAAAGTCGATTGTTCGATTATTCGAAAGTCGATTTGATAAACCCTAACTAGTCTTCACGTAACATAAAATATTTAACATTAAAACTAACATCATGTTACTGATAAATATAGATCGTTCAATTTGATGTTAATGTTAATTTTTTCGATGTTTAAACACGGTTGTTAAAGCAAATGCTAAAAGAACCATGTTTAAACATCGAAAAAATAATATTAACATCAAATTGAATGATCTACATTTATCATCAACATGATGTTAGTGTTAATGTAAAATATTTTATGTTAAGCTCGGGTTCACACACAGGAATTTTTCTTGCCGCAATTCTGAGGTTATAGGAGAAGAGAATACTAAACTTCTTTTTACTTCTCTCGCCTACAAAGTCAAAATTGCGACAAGAAGAATTGCTGTGTGTGAACTCCGAGTAAATTTAAAAATTTCGGTTGTTGATTTTGAGTCAATGTGAGGTAATGAAAACGGTGACAGAACATGAAATAAAAAATTCACTAGAGGCGGCGCGAAGCCGACATAAAGCCGATTGGCTTGTATCTCTCAAATGTATACAATACTGTAATGAAAATGAAAGCAAATATTCAGGCTACTTCCATATTTTATTATAAAGTATTGTATGAATCTTATTGAGACTCTAAACTTTTCAATTTTTAATTAATCAATTCTTTTCACTTTTTCCCCTTTTTAGAGACCTTTTTTCAACCCAAAGACACGACCATAACACTAACATAAACTTGTTCGAAAATTGGACTGTCTATGGAATATAATCTTGATAAGTTTTGATCTAAAACCAAATAAACAAAATCTGTTTCAGACTTTTCAATTATTTACCTCTTTCCTTTAAGCTTTTAGGAGAAAAATTAACACGGCAAAATTGTTAATGCAACATTAACATTATTTTACTTTCCCTTTAACCTTGTCTCAAGCACCCACCGGGAAACTAAATTAAATTAAGGTAAATTTAACCTCTTATTTCCTAAATCCCTTCACCTAACTTTGAAACAAATTTCCATAAAAATTTTTGAAAAACCAAAACAATTTACATGAAAAAAATTTCAAAGTGAAGGGAAGTGTTTTACAAAAAAGGCCCTTAAAGTAGATGAAAGCCGTCCAGTTATTAAAAACTTTACTTACCATCCTATCTTTCTAAATAACAAAATATTTAACCTTTTTATTTTAACAAAGTCATTAATACCACAATATTTCTAGCATTAAAATGTTGTGAAAAATATACAACCTTTTATGTCAATACTTTGTAAAACGTCATCTTACCGCAATGTAATGTCTATTTCAAAAATATAAAACAATTTAACATTAAAATTACCACACAACATTAAACAAACTACAAAACGCCAAATGTCCAACCACTTAAGCCAATCATCTCTAACCCAATTAACACGCTGACAATAGCAAAAACAACAGCAACAACAAAAATAAACAATTATTCAATGGGTCAGTTTTACAAACCATAATTAAATGAAAACAACAACAAAATACCACAGTTGAAACTGAAAACCCTTTAGGTATATTTAGAAAAAATAAAAAAAAAAAAAAAAAACAAACAAAAAAAAAAAAAAAAAAACACACACACACAAACAACAACAAATTTAAGGTAATGTGAAACTAACAACTAAAACTAACAAACTAATGTAAACAAAACACAAAACTTTTACCACCAACGTAAATAACATATATATGTTTTTGCATAATGTCAAATGTCAAGACAACAAAAAATAAAAAAAACTATATATGTATTGTAGATAAGTTTAGTTATTTTAATCTGTATAACAGAGGGATTTTTCTTTACCTTTTAAACTAAAAACAAATATAAATTTGACGGCCAAGAAGAAAAAAAAAAATAAGTAAATAAAACAAACAAACAAATAGAGCTTTTTAGCTAGAGAATGAAAATATAGCAAATGACACAATACTAACAATAATAATAATAATGACCTTGACATAATGCTGTGTTGTTGGTGTTATGACAAAAGGAATGTTAAAAAAGACAAAAGACCAGAGAAGAATTATGACAACAGGATTGTCATATAAACAACTGCAATTTATAATTTAATACAAATATTTAAGTCGTTGTTGTCATGACTTAATAACTCGTTTACACGCAATATTAAGGATACAGAAAGTATTTTAAAAAATGTTATTTTCAGTTTTAGCAAATAATAAATTAGAATAGAGAATTAGAGGCTAGAAATAGAGAAAGAAAAATATGACAATTGACGTCAGTGCATTAATGATGGTTAATAATAGAAATGGTTTTATTTTTTGCGTTTTGGAAATTTTATTGGGCTTAATACTAAAAAAACAGGGATCGTAAATGTTAAGACATTTATTAAAAAAGAAAAAAGATTTAATTAATTTCTTTGTGTTTTTGTATTCCATTTTGCGTATTTAAAATTATTTAATTATTAAAAAATCACCAAATACAAAAAGGCTTAAATGAAATTTTAAAAAATCGCCGCAATATAAAAAAATCGCCATGTTTTAGAATCATTAATAAGATGATTTTATTATCGTATCAAAATACATAATAACTCTGCTAATTTATCACATCGCAAATTTATAAAATAGTCAATAAATTATAAAATTGTAAAAGATTATAAAAAGATCTTTTAATAAAAAAATCCACAAAAAACAGATTAATTATAAAGCAGCAATTGAAAATAAATCGGTAAAATAAAAAACACGTAAAAGAGAATGCAAAATTATAAATATGTACTAAAATAAAAAATCGCTTAAACGCAAAAAAACTATAGAATTAGAGAAAAAACTGCTTAATAAAATTGAGAAATAAAAAGGAGAATTAAAATAAAAAATCGCTTAAATACAAAAAATATAGAATTAAAGAAAAACTGCTTAATAAAATGGAGCAATAAAAAGGGAAATTATAATAAAAAATCGCTTAAATACAAAATACTGCTTGATAAAAAGGGGAAAATAAAATAAAAAATCGCTTAAATGGGTATTTAAAATCATTTAATTATTAAAAAATCGCCAGAAAAGCTTTAAATGACGTTAAAAATCGCCAAGTTTTAGAATCATAAAATAATATATTTTAAATATAATTAAAGATGATTTTATTATCGTACCAAAATACATAATAATTCTCTCAATTTATTAAATTGCAATTTTCTAAAAAAAAATCAATAAATTATAATAAATAATGCTAAAGATCTTTTAATAAAAAAATCCCCTAAAAAACAGCTTAATTATAAAATAGTGATTGAAGCTAAATTGTTAATAATTAAAGTTGGTAAAAAAGAAAGCCAAATGATTAAAATATGATAAAAATAAAAAAACGTTTAAACACAAAAAATATAGAATTAAACAACAAACTGCTTAATAAAAATAGGATATAAAATAAAAAATCGCTTAAATACAAAAAATATAGAATTAAAAAAACTACTTAATAAAAATGGGAAATAAAAAGGGGAAATATAATAAAAATCACTTAAATACAAAAAATATGGAATTAAGGAAAATACTGCTGAATAAAATGAAAAAATAAAAAAGAGGAAATATAATAAAATATCGCTTATATACAAAAATATAGAATTAAAGAAAAAAATGTTTAATAAAAATGAATATAAAATATAACTGAATTAAAAAAAACTGCTTGATAAAAAGAGGAAATAAAATAAAAAATCGATTAAATACAAAAAATAGAATAGAAAAAACTGCTTAATAAAATGAAGGAATAAAAGTGGAAAATATATTAAAAATCGCTTAAATACAAAATATATAGAATTAAATAAAATACTGCTTAATAAAATAAGGAAATAAAAAAATCGCTTAAATACAAAAAAATGTAAAATTAAAGTAAAAACTTTTAGTAAAAATGGAAAATAAAAAAATCGCTTAAATACAAAAATAAATTAATAAATAAATAAATAAATAAATAAATAAATAAATAAATAAATAAATAAATAAAGAACTAATGAAAAAAAAGCTTAACAAAAAAATATAATTGAATTAAAGAAAAAACTGCTTAGCCCGGGTTCACACAAAGCAATTTTCTTGCCGCAATTCTGAGTTTATAGGAGAGAAGAGAATACTAAACTTTTTACATTCTCTTTACCTCTCTCGTCTATAAAGTCAAAATTGCGACAAGAAAAATTGCTGTGTGTGAACCTCGACTTAATAAAAAGGGGAAATAAAATAAAAAATCGCTTAAATAAAAAATACAGAATTAAAGAAAAAACTGCTTAATTACAAAAATTGGCTTAATGAAAATAGTGAAGAAATAAGAACAATGAATTTAAGCAAAATTTAAAAAGAATAAATAAATATATAAGAAAAATTTAAATTCAAAAAGCGCTTAAATACAAATAAGAATAATAATAAGACAATTTCTAATAATTAACGTGAACTTCCCAAATTCCTTATATTATAAAAGAACCGCTAAAAAAGGCTCAAATTAAAAAAAAAACTCAAAAATTTCAAACGTTAAAAAAGGCGCTAGTTTCATAAAGTTATAAAACTCGGAAAAACTAAAGAAAAATATATAGAACGCTTAAACAACAAAGTAGCTTAATAGAAAAAATTGGACTAATTTATATAATTAAAAATTAAAAACTGAAAATCCCTTATGATTTAAAAAATAATAAAAAAAATTAAAATTAAAAAAACGCTAGTTTCGCAAAATTTTAAAAAATCTAAAAAGCGAAGGAAAATATGAAGTTAAATAAATAAGTCGCTTTGTAGACCAATTAATACAAATAAATAATTCAAAACATAAAAAAGGTTATATAAAAATATGATTTAATTTATAATAAAAAAAGCTAATAATTAAAAAAACGCTAGATTCACAAAATTATAAGAATCAAAAAATTAAAGCAAAAATAAAAAAATAAAAAATAAAGAAATAATAGAAAAAATTGGACTAATTTATATAACTAAATAATTCAAATTGTTAATTTAATAAAAAAAGCGCTTAAATAAAAAATTGCAAAAAAAAAATCACAAACTAAAAATAAAAATTCTTAAATAATAAAGATGGCTCTTTTAGAAAAAAGGTCAAATTATGTATAAGAAAATGTAAAATTAAAAAACGCTTATATAAAAATTTCCGATTTATTATAATTAATAAGCGCTAATTTAAAATCGAATGAAAAAAATCTCTAAAATAACAAAAAAAAAAATACTTTAATAATAAACACTCCAATTACAACCTTGTAGAAAATCACTTATATAAAAATATGATTTATAACAATTTAAAATTGCTAATTTAATAAAAAAAAAAACGCTTCAATAAATAAATTTCCAAAAAAAGTTGCGTAAACTAAAAATAAAAATTCTTAAATAATAAAAATAGCTCAATAGAAAAAATGACCAAATTATATATAAGAAAACGTAAAAATTAAAAAAACGCTTATATAAAAATCTCCGATTTGTTATAATTAAAAATCGCTAATTTAAAATCGAAGGGATCCCAATGAATTGATGAAGTTCCCATAATAAAAATTCCAATTCAAGAAAACCTAATACATAACAAAATTCTAAATTATATAAGAATATAAAAAAAAAACATTAAATAAAAAAAGCAAAATTATAATAAGGTCATACAATTAAAAAAAAATCTCAAAAATAATAAATAAAAAAAAAAATACTTTAATAAAAATAAGCTTTTCAATACAAAATATTGCAACCTTGCAGAAACCCACAAAAGTTAACAAAAAAAAAAATGTTTCAATAAAAAATCGCTGCAATAAAAAAATTGTAAAAATAAAGACGAACTGTTGTATTAAAAAATATTTTATTAAATTTAAAAAATGTTAACGCCTTTAGGGTTTAAATGCCACTACATTTCATTTGTTTCCTATTACCCTTATGCCAAAAAACATAAGTAAAAATCATCACAACTATTTTAAATTCTTTAAAAAAACGTTAAAAACTAAATTTGCTGGTTTGCCCTAAAAAAAAATTAAAACCAAAAACAAAAAATGTTAAATTGCACTTAACCGGCATATTCTTTATTATTTATACTTAAATATATATTTTTTCAAATATTTCTTTTACAATTTTATTTTTGCGTTGTTTTTTTTATAACTTATTTCCTTTCTAGTTATAATGTTTGTTTATTTTTTTTTTTTTATTTTTCTTTATTTTATATTTTTTTATTTTTATTTTTTTCAAGCAACAAATTTCAATGTTAAGGGGCCACTTAAACAACTTTTGTTGTTGTAAGATAATTTTAAAAGACTAANCAACTAAAACAAAAAAATAACAAAACTTTTTTTTTGTTTTTATTTTAATGTTTTACTGATATGTAAATTAGTTTTTTTTTTTTTTGTTTCTTCTCCGCTTATAATAAAACGCTGCCATTAAACTTAAAGTTAATGAAAAAACCAAACAAAAATCTACAAAATAAAACTTTTAGTTTTTAAAAAAAAAATTATAACCTCAAAACAAAATCTGGTTTTTGGGTTCTTCTTTTACTGTTTTTGTCTCTCGTCTTCTTTGCCTTCAAATGCAGCCAAAACAATTTGACATGATTATTATTTTTATTTTATATTTTGGTTATTTAAAGTTTTATAGTCATGGTTTTGGTTTCGTTTGGTTTGGTCTATTGTATTTTGTATGTTTATTTAATAAATATGGTTTTAAATGACCTAATTTTATAAATGAAATTGAGTTTTTTTTTTAATAAAAAAAAAGTAGATAATAAATCATGTGTGTAAAAGAAATTTTTGTGTTATAATAAAATTAGACAAATTCTTTTAGGCGATCTTTTAAAATTTATTAAGCAATTTATATTAGTGATTTATTTTAATTTAAAAAATATGGTCACATATGCTAAATAACTTTAATTTATCATTTTAAGTTAAAATTTTAATTAGGAGAAAATAATTTAATGTATTCTTTCGTTAATAATATTTTTATAGATTTTCCATGCCTGATGTCAGTTTCGTTTAGATGAATTTATTTTCTTTGAAGCTAAAATTATGTCAGTTAAATGCTTTATATTAAAGCATATTCTTATATTCATTTCATACAACATGAGAGACCTCTGTATGGATCTATTTAAATCCCAGTTCTATGTCCGAACTCTTTACCCCTAGTCTAGACCATTGGTAGGCAACCATAGCACTCAGGGACAGAGAGTATTCGCTCTTTTTACATGCACAACATGAATATCAAAAAAAAAAAACTCAAAATTGGAAATAAATAGATAAATCGCAACACAAAGATCTTAAGAAAATAAAAATTTTTAATTTCAGTTTTATACATATTACGTTTATGCTACTGTATTAACAGTGAGTTAGTACAATTTGTAAGTTAGTAACTCAACGAAAATAATCGTGATTAGTGAAGCTAATTGCAAATAAAACTTATAGCGTTGCCACTTCCTTTTACGTTCATAACATTATAAATGATAATGGTTTTATTTATCCCATCTGGCACGACAAATAAGGAAATATATTTCTTTGTACAATTTACGTATAAACAGTGAATTATTTATTTGCAAGTTATTTTTATTTGCAATAATTGCGCGTATAAACGTAATAACAGATCGACCAATCGATTTGTATATACTCTCTTTTTTGTCTATCAATGGTCTACACGTTAACATTTTTGTGTCCGCAATTGACAAATTCTATTTCTCTCTTCTATTTCTATTAAGTGTGGACCAATAAAAAACCTTTTGAACCATATATTTTGCAATAAGTGTTTAAACCCAAAACTCAGCAATAATGTTTAACATAAGCTGTCAAATTTGTTGCTTCAGAAAGGCAAAAAAAAAAAATAAAATAAAAACAAAGAAAAAATACGATTTTTGATAAAAAAAGATAAATTGAAACTAAAATTTCTCATCTACGTTTTCTTCACCTCTTACTATACGTCTCCTTTAAGAAACATTTATTTCCTAACATAATAAAGTCGGCAGAATGGGGCTTAATATAAAGTTGGAAATAACTTTTTGTTCCCGTTATTCTGCCGACATTATTTCTTATGTTATGAAATAAAAATCTCTTTGTGGAGACCTAGAAAGGTAATAATAAAGTCTAACATTCTTTTAACATCAATACGCTCCAGATTGTCAAAACTATTAAAGAAGGTTTACGCTGGAAAATAGAAATCTTCTCCCTAACATAGTGTCTACATTAGAAAAATTTTTATAGATAAAAATGTCAAAATCAAAATAATCTATACAAGTTAAACAGCAGATTATTTATTTGGTTGTTGCAGCTGTCAAACTGCAATGGATGCCACCCTTCATAAAATCGATTTCATTTTAATGTTTGTTTTGATAAAAAAATTTTATATGTAACGTGGAGTCTACATTAGGGAAATTTTTTTCCAAGATAAACGTCAAATTTTTGTTTGAATTGCAGATAATTTTTTATTTCTGTCAATTATATTATAATAAGCCATGTAAAAGGCGCTCACGCGCTGATAATTTTCTTTTGACGCTGCCATAATACTGACAAATTCAGTCTACATTAGAGAAATCTTTATCATGATAAAATTTTGATGTTTGTCTTGATACAAATTTGTCTAATGTAGACTCAAAGTAACGTCGAGCCTACTGACAGATTAAGTCAACACTAGACAAATCTTTATCAGGATAATATTGCATTTAACGTTTGTCTTGATAAAAATTTGTCTTATTTAGACTCAAACGTCAAGTCTACATTAGAGAATTTTTTTCAAGATAAACGTAAATTTTTTATCTCTGTCAATTACAGGAGAAAACGTATATCACAATAAACCATGTAAAAAGTACCAACAACAATCAAGAATTATCAAGACAAAGTTGTCAGAGCTCAAGCGTTGATAATTTTCTTTTAACGCTGCAATAATACTGACAAATTCAGTTTACTTTAGACAAATCTTTATCATGATAAAATTTTATTTAACGTTTGTCTTGACAAAAATTTGTCTAATGTAGACTCAAAGGAACGTCGAGCCTACTGACAAATTAAGTCTACACTAGACAAATCTTTATCATGATAAAATTTTATTTAACGTTTGTCTTGATAAAAATTTGTCTTATTTGAACTTTTAAGGTAGACGTCAATTTTTTATCTCTGTCAATTATAAGGGAAAACGTATATCACAACAAACCATGTAAAAACTACCAACAACAATCAAGAAAGGCGTCTTGTACCAAGCATTATCAAGACAAAATTGTCAGAGATCAAGCGTTGATAATTTTCTTTTAACGCTGCAATAATATTGGCAAGTTCAGTCTATCACAATAATTTTTTATCACTTTAATTTTGTGACGTTTGTTTTGATAGAAATTTCTCTAATGTAGACTCAAAGTTATGAAAATTTGTTTACAAATAGTTAGTAACCCTTTATCAAACATACATTATTTTTTTTAATACGTCTACACATGACATGAGATAATAATTGTTAGCCTACCCATGAGATAATAATCTTAGAGAGTGAAGTTAACACTCTGTTTTATGCTGATAACAATTTGATGTTTGTTTTGATAAAAATTTGTCAAAAGCATTTGTCAGTTATAAAGCATAATGTGAATAAACTATTAAGTTTGTATTTGGTTGGAAAAAAATTGCGAGAAAACACGATCAAATAATATGCCCGCGTTTACACACAGCAATTTTTCTTGCCTTAATTCTGACTTTATAGGGGAGAGAAGAAAATGCTAAACTTTTGCAATATCTTTACCTTTTTAGTGTACAAAGTCAAAATTGCGGCAAGAAAAATGTCTGTATATGAACCCCGACTAAGTGTCAAATGTTTGCCTAATCTGAACTTTAGCTTTATACCAAAAAATATAATTTTATTCTAATTTTATACATTCCCAAATCTCCTGTTTAGCTTCTGTCTTATATCAGCCTAAGTAATTTGATATTCTCTACGCCTAATAATATTTTGCAATCAGTTAAATCTATAAAACGTTTCTTTACCAAATATTAACAATAATTTATTAAATGATTTGCCGCTAATTTATTAAAAATTACCTGCTATACCTTAAAAGGTATATGAACTTTATTTCACCAACAACAATAATATAAACCTAAACATGTTATTATAAAAAAATAAATATAATCATAATAATAATGAAGCCTAATATTATTAAGCTTGATAAATTAATAAACGCAATCATAATGTTTGATGTCTGTGCCGTATTGTTAAAACCAACAATAGTATTATAAGGCTTTGGGAATTATTGTGAAAAAATATATATTTTATATGACTTTATCAATTTAATTTAGAAAGGTCTATTAAAAACACATAAAAAAATATAAAATCTCTAAATGGAAACCTAAAAATGTTTGCAACAATAAAGAAGCACAAGTAAGTCGTTGTATATAGTAGGCAGGTAGGTAGGTAATAAGATACCAATTGTGGAACGTACCAAAGAGAAAGAAAGGAAAATGGTATATATTTTTTTAACTCTTAACACACACACACACTCTTACTGATGAGTAGCCATAGGAGTAGATTTTCACAATGACTTCCGTTACGAGCGGTAAAATAAGGAAAATTGAGACACAATGTATGATTGAACGAATGAATGAATGAAATGATGTAGGTATTAATGTGTGAGTAAGTCATAGACTAAGTTGGCCGGGTGACTGACTGAATAACTTTGTCAGGTAATGCATGATATTAAAACACGTTTATAATAATGGACAAGTAGTGTATTATATACCACAAGAATTGGTTTAACTTGTTAACATGAGTTTCATATTTCAATGTAAATTGCAATAAATAGGAGGGTAGGATGAAGTGTCTTTTAATATTGTAGTAATATTTTTTTGTTTTAACTTAACAATAAGTCACTTTTTCTTGACAAATAAAACTTTGTATTAATGCTTTTAATATCTTGAATTAATAAATTTTCCAAAGTCTTACAAATTTGTTTTATAAATTATTTAGAAAAGTTTTATTTTAATTGGAAATTTAAATCGAGTTTTAGTTTTCGACGGCGCCGAAATTAAACTAATTCGGCGGCAGCTAATTTTTTGGGTTCACACATAGCAATTTTTCTTGCCGCAATTCTGACTTTGTAGACCAAAGAAGTAAAGGGAATGTAAATTCTCTTATTCTCTCTCTCTCTCCAATAAACTCAGAATTGTGGCAAGAAAAATTGTTGTGTGTGAAGCCTGAATTACTTAATACCTGCCGCAAATTTAGCTGCCGCCGAATTACTCGAAGAAGTGAAAAATATCTTCGGCTCGGCCGAATTTATATACCCACAACAAGCTTTTTCTAACTTTACGTTATATAGGAGGTGAGTGGTAAAGTGGGCGGACTACGCACATTCTTCCTTGTTTATATCGACTCTCAAACTATTTATACAAAATTTCATTGTCGTAGATTCTTTTGTTCAAGAAATATCAGTAGAAAAGTATGAAATTAAGCTAAAACGGACACCCTGTGTTTCTACTTTTTGGCCCATAACTTTTTTTGTTAATTAACCAATTTTGCCCATTCCCAATACCAAACATACCTTATATAAGATAAATATTTGTGCGAAATTTCGTCTCCCTATGTTGTCCCGTTCGAAACATATTCTGCTTTCAACAGACATACTGGCGGGCATAGCTAGATCGACTCAGAATCTAACCAGGACCCAGAAAATATATACTTTGCGGGGTCTTAAATTATTTCTTCGACATGTTACACACGGAATGACAAAATTAAACAATTCGGCGGCAGATTCTAAGCTAAAGAAAACGGCGGCGATGTATGAAGTAGAAAGCTCACCGGCGGCGACGCGATGGGCTTATACCTCTACTGTCTTTTATTCAACGGACATAAAGACAGAAGGACGGTCATTTTTAAAACTTACGAGGACCCAGAATATACATGATGTAAAGTGTAGCAGCCAGCCGTGGATCCAGCTCAAGCTTTTGCGGGAGGAATATAGAATGATTTTCTAAACTATTTACCTAAATTTTAAGATTTAGTACAAATTTTTCATTTTGGGGAGGGAAATTTCCTTTTTTTCCCTCTCCGTGGATCCGCGCCTGGTAGCAGCATAGCAAATACATACGTATGTATAGCATTCTGATGATATCTAAATATACTTTCAAATATTTACATATTTTTCTTACATCCCTCAGGTTTATTCTGATGAATTTTCATTTTGCCCTCGTTTTCTTAACACTCATTACTTGGCATTTCTAATAAAGATGAAAGATCTTTTTTGTTGCTTCTAAAGATGTTGCGGTTATAGATGACCTACACCACCGCCAACTACCTGTTTATACTACTAATAATAACAAAAACAAAAAAACTATAAATTTTCTTCCCGATAAGCCACATTACTCTTAGAAAAAATCATGAATGAATCTTTTAGACAATTGTTTTTGTTTCTTCTTCTCAAGTCTCTAAACAATTTATGGGCAAATAATAAAAACTGATCAAATCTCTTATTGTTGTTGTTGTTTTTTTTCCTACGAAGTCAAAAGAAAAAGTGACATTAAGACAAGAAAAGACAACAAAAAGTTTAACAAATATGTTGGAAAAAAATTATGAATGGCATAGACATAAAGTAGAACAGCTGTATAAACCATAAATGCTACTGCATGTTTGCTGAAAATGCACAAAGACCTGGCAGCTTTTAGTTGCAAGATAGTAGAAGTGTGGCGAATTGAGTGTTTTTAAT
>MINK01175894.1:0-13924 GCA_001735545.1 Phormia regina | reverse complement strand
ATGTGAATGTTGTTCATTCGGTTTTCTATATTTGGAAGAACCAAACGCAGAGAAAAATAATAAAAAAAATACCAATAAAGTGCAGTACTCTTTATAGAAAATGTGTGTGTATCTGGCCAGATACATGCGCTACGTATATGATGTATAGATGAAAAAATCCACACACATTTTGCCTGTTGTTTTTTTAATATGTTTTTTTCATAAAATGATACCTAACAATATTTGTATAGGGTACCTGGATACTCAAACCCCTAGCCAAATTAGAAATATATTTAAAATATCTGGCCAGATACATGTGCATGACGGAGGGTTAATGAATCCACTTTCTAAATATTTTTCTAAAAACTCCATTCTTCCAAAAGTAAACGATAATTAAATCAATATTCGTCCTTTTATCAAGAATATTTAAAAAACATGTCCTTCCATTTTTATAATTTTTTCAAAAAAATTTCCTTAAAGAGTTACATTTTAATCTGAATTTAGAGCTTTTAAAACTTTCATATTTTTATACCCTACACCAACATAAGTGAGGAAAGCATTATGAGTTTATGCTGATGTATGCAACACCCAAAAATATGGCTCTAAAGTCTCAAACTTAATGTATCGGATTAGAATCATTGGCTGAGTCCATTTTACGTTGTTCGTCCGTACATGTAAACCTTATAATAAAGCTAAATGTCGCAAAAAAGTAAGTAACTTTATAAAATGGGTTCCCGAAATAGAGTCTTAACACTTAAATTCCATCTATAGCAGCACCTGATTGGCCATATCTTCTATATAAACCTATTTTCATAAAATCACTTAAACCTAAATGAATCCCATACAAGTCTTATAGCCTGTTTCTCTATGTCGAACGAATACTTTCGTCTTCTAAGCGAACGAAAACTGATTTGGGTTTTTCGTTCGACTAATTTCTCTAATGCGAGCAATTAGTCGAACGAACGTAAATTTCTGTATGTCGAACGATACGAACAAAAATGTCAAAATCTGTCACTAATTTTCTTTCGACTGTTTGAATTTTTCAATGAAAAAATAAGACAATTTTACCCAGATTGAGATTTTGAATATTTTGTTACAAAAAAGTGTGAGTTTTTCAATTTTCACAACATTTGGGTGTTTTGTCCGAAAGTGTTACCCCAATCTCAACTTATTTAAGCAAATAGTTTTTCTCTATTAAAGTTAAATAAATTTATTTACTTAATATTAAAATGAAATTATTCTAATAATTACAACTCATTGTGTATATATAACACAATATACATTCTTTATTTCAGCTTTCTGTTACAGTCCATTAAATCTTATTGACATTTTATTGAAGTCTTAGGATTTTTAGCATTATTATAAACAATAACAATTTGTATTAATGTACTTAATAATGACCGTCATTAGCCAATAATATGGAAATAAAATAGTAGACGACAACGTGTCTAGAAAATGGAAATATACATATTTAGCAAAAATAATGAAAAGAAAAAACTTTTCTCTTATGTCGATATTTATTAATGATTAATGATATTATAATTATTTTTTAAAAAGCGAAAAATAATAAAAAATTTTTTTTTTACATAATAGTGTTTAGCTGGAAAGGGGGTGGTGGTTTTATTGTATTCTTTTTTTGCTATCTTTATTTAAATATTTTCTTATTTTAAAACTAAAAACAAACATTTCCGTTTTTTTTTTAATCTAAAAAGTGAACTTAAATGTTTATTTGTAAAAAAAAGACATGCTTAATAATTATGCTCTAATAAAGTATGTCATGATTTTATTGCCTTACTTTTCTTTTCTTATTTTCTTACTACATATTTTACATCACCCCATTTTCAATTTTATGTAATTTTTTTTTATTCTTTTTGTGATAATTATATTCCTATTCTCCCCATCCCATCATCTCCTTTTACTTTCTTTTTCATCTTGTATTCAATTTGGTTTTATTTATTTTTATTTGTTTAAGTTCATTGTTTCCTCTTATGCTGCACTGACTTACGACACATCCTCCACAATTTCGTTAAGTTATTTTTAGTATTTTTCTTCTTTCGGGCAGATGCACCAATTCTTCACTGATCCGCACATCCTGTCTTGTGTAATTAAATGTACATATACTCATCGTAAATACATACATACATATGTATATAGTTAGTTGCCTTTAATTATTTTCATTAAGTTTTTGTTTTTACTTTGTTCGTTTGATTTAGATTTGTTTTCTTATTTTGTTAATTAATATTTTGATTTATATTCAAACATGTGTAAATTATTATTTGTTTTTTAGGTCCTTTGAACTGTATTTATTATGTCATACTTCTAAAATTCTAGTGATTTCGATCAGAAAAAAAATCGTGTTATAACTGTGTAATTTAAAAAATATTTTCATTTATTGTTCTATCCGAATTTTTTTTATCAATCGAATTATTTTGTCGGTTACAAGTACTATCACAAATTCGATTGGATGTACAATTATATTGCTGAATTATTAGTACACACAACTGATAAAAAAAAATCGATGATGGGAACTGAAATTATTAGTTCAGACAACTAATATTTTTAAATGATTTATTCTTCTATTTATTTTTTTATTTTATTAAAAAATGTATATTAACAAAAAATACAAGAACTTGCATAAAAACAGTAATGAAAATAGAACCGGAACTTATGTTTTAAACCTTGCAAACAGGACGACATCATTTAGGAGCATGCAAAATATTAGTTTTTTTAAGTAAAAAATTTGCTCCATAAAATAATTACTCTAATTTTATAAATATGTTATGTCCTTTTACAGATGAATTCGATTTTCTAATGTAGTAATTGAATCCTTTACCGTAACCAATAATCGTAGTAATTGAACCCTTTGCCGTAACCAATAATCGTTTAGTATAACCAGTATTCAGTATTAAAACAGAAAATTGTGAGTTGAGTTTGTTTGTAATTTTCGAGTTAGTTAAACTACAAACCTATTGAATGAAGACATTTTTCAGTTGCAAGAATCTCCATTCTATTCCAATTAGGGTTTATCAAATCGACTTTCAAATAATCGAACAATCGACTTTTTGTTGTAAAAAGTCGAAAAGTCGAAATCGCCTTTTTGATTTTGAACATTATCAAATATCCGACATTCTTGAGTCAAAATTCGAAAAGCCGAGCACAAAGTCGAATAAGTCGAAAATTAGTCGGAAAAAAATCGAAAAGTCGGAAAAAGTCGAAAATTAGTCGGAAAGTCGAAAATTTTTAGTCGGACAAAAATCGAAAGAGTCCGAAAATAGTCAGAAAAGTCGAAAGTAGTCGAAAAAGTCGGAAGTCGGAAAAGTCGAAAGTCGAAAATACTTCGAAATAAGGTCGAAAAAATCGAAAAGTCGAAAATATGCGGAAAAATCGAAAGTCGAACAAAGTCAGAAAATAATCGAAAACTCCGAAAAATTGAAAAGTCGGAAAAAGTCGAAAGTCATTTTCCACAATTAAAAAAGTCGAAAAATGACTATGTGTAAGAATTGAAAAAGTCAAAATTTACTATTTGAAAATTAAAAAGTCGAAAAGTCGATCTTTGTTCAAACTATAACCTAATTCATTATATAATTAAATTTCTAAGCAAGAAAGCTTTTCAACTTATTTTTTTTAATTATTATGAGATATTGTTTCTTTGCCTAGGATCACAACACCAGCGTTTTTTCTTGCAGCAAGTTCTTGTTTATAGGGAGAGAGAGAGAGAAAAAATACTAAATTTTACATTTCTTTACCCACTCTCGTCTAACAAAAAAGTCAGAATTAAGCGGCAAGAAAAATTGCTGAATGTGTGAACCCCGACTATTAACAAAATATTTCAGTAATTAGCTAGGTATTCCAATCGATTAACACGCCATCGGTTGTCCGATTATATTAGGCTCGATTAACTGTTCGAATTACTGTTTCGAAACTGTCTATTTCGAGAACAAATAACCGAATATTTTTCGTCGAAACAACAGAAATTTCTATTTTAATTGTTGTTTTACATACATTTTGAAAAGTACAATTTTTTTGTTGTCTTCTAACCTGGGGAAATTTAGTTTGTGCTTCATAAAAAGTGCCAATAATATAATTTCACTCTTCATGACTTTCTTCTCACCTAATAGGTACCAAAATGTACATTTATGGACTCATCCGATTTGCATTATTTTTTGATCCACGTTTTAAGAAAAATTAAAAATACTGATAAATTGACTGAAAAGCCTAAAGTTCCAATTTACTGAACAAATGGGCAAATGGATCTATTAGATAAGCCTATATTATCTCCATTAAGTTCCTAAATATTTAATTTTATAAATAGTGTTATTTATATGTCTAATATGTATTACCAAAGCCATTCGGTTAATCGAATAATTTAGCATTAATCGAATATTAACCGATAACCTTAAAAACTCGAATTATTATTGTCAAATAAACCAATTAATCTGAAATTGGATTCCCTAGTAATTAGTAACGTTTTACAACAAGTATTTTTTCTCTCTTGCGAAGGATCATCATCCATATGCATTTTTTACAGAGCATCAAATTTATTAACCACAATTATACCATTATATTATTTAATTCACTTAAAAAAATAATAAACTCTCAAATTTTATTTCTTTTTTCTGTCCCATTTACATAAAATGTTTTTGTACAACTTGTTATCAGTTCGACGATGACCTAAAAAATTATTCATATATTCGTAATTGTTTTTGTACACTCTGTTGAACTGATGAATAGTTAGAAATAATGGAAAAGAAAAAATCCTATAAGAAAAAACATATAAAAATTGTATTATATTTTATTTGTTTTATTTGTATTTTTTTTTTTTAATGGCACAAACATTAAAATATAAACTTTGAATTAATTTCATAATTAGTTTACATTAAACTTTATGGAAAATGATATTTTTACAATTAAAATTCCCAGGAATTAAATTTTATTAAAATCTTTATTTAACTTTTATAACAAAATGTTACTGATCTATATTAAAATGTTGATGTTTTTATTAATTAATATATTTTTTCTTTTTCTCTTTGCAGGTAATAATTGTATAATTGTTAAGGATTATTTAAAAATAAGTTCAAATGTTTTCAAAATGTAAGTTTATTATTAATAAATAGAAATATTTTTACAATATCTAACTCCACGATAGATAACTGTAATAATAGATAATGCTGGAGTAATGATATCTATAGAGAATTAGTTAAATTTTTTAATCGGGTAACTTTAGCACGGAGTGAGCTATAATGGGCCAAATATCACCACTTCGAGAAAGAAAATGAAACACATAAGAACTTGTATAGTTTACAAATATGAATCGCAAATCAATTTATAACAAAACATCCCAGCAAAAAAAGATCATCCAAAGAAGAGGATAAGATTCTAAACTTTTGATCCAGAAGTAGTGCAAATTCGGATCATTTCCAATGAATTTAACACAGACTTGTCATAGGAAGATTTTCTCCTATTTGATACCTATTCAATGATTATGAAGTCATGTACACGATGTTATGAAAAAATGATTCTTTGGATTTATCTTTTTATCACTGCAGGGAAATTGAATGGAATTTATATATAAACTAATTTTTTTTTTTATAAAATTAATTTTTCGTATCAAATATTTGAAGTAGTGAAAATGAACTTCCTTAAAAATGTCTTCTGTTTATTTTTGCTGGGATGTTAAAAATAAAAAATACAGAAAAATATCAATCACTTTTCCTTATAAATTACAACATTTTTAGAATGTATTTTATACTTTATATTTTTTTTTTATATTTTAATGAAAAAAAAATCTATTTTTTTATTTTAAATAAAAAAAGTTTCTAGGGGTATTCCCAGCATTTATTATNTTTAAACAAACATGAACTAAATTTTGTCATTCAATCGTTAAAAAAAGAAAATGTAAATANATTTTTTACTACATAAATTATTTACTTTATTTAAAACAATTAATTAAATGTGTTAAATTTTCAAACAAATTGATTTCCTGGAAAATAAAACGGGCGTGGTCGCCATATTCTATTTCATTTCTTCAANTCATTTAATCAATCACACGTTTGTTATAATTTAATCCAATCTGGCATCTTCAATTCAAAACATCAAAATGTCAATAAAGCGATATAATCATACAAACATAAATATACAACACAAAAAGAAGAAGAAGAAAAAAATCTATCTATACTGCGCTTAACCGTTTTCACTTAGATATTCAAAACACATACAAAAAAAAATTAAAACGTTGAGATATTTTAACACACAAACGACACATTCCGCATACGTATTATACAAACATAACACACAAAAACAATATGTAGCAACAACAGCAAGAAAATAAAAATAACATTTGAAAAAAAAAAACAAGCCCAACAAACTTTGTACGGAAAAATACTAAAGTTAAAGGAAATATCAAGTACATCTGGTAACCATAATTATTGCAACGCGTTAATAATAACAACAGCTAACAACTACATTCATACATCATATAACACACATATAATAACCACTTTGCCCTTATTTTTATTATTTTTTTGTATTTTCTTTGCTTTTTTTTACTTACTTGTTAAAAGGAACACAGAATGAGATTAATCAAAAATTTAAATAATGTCTCAGAGAAGAAGAATAACTGTTTAGTGAGAGCCATAAGAGTACTATATATATATAAATTCCATAAAGTAATCTAAGCAAAAACAAAAGATTAAAGGACTTTTTAACGAATATGATATTAAAACAAATAATCCAATATCGAGAATAATTAGAAATTTTAGAAAGATAATATCGAAGGAATAAAAATTCGAAAATTAATTATTAAGTTATGTGAGAGAGTTTTTAAATAAAGAGCATTACAGAGGGAATATAGACTCAAATAATGCCGAATTTTTCAACGTTTCAAAAATAACCGGCAAAAACTTGCTAATGGCATGTAGTTACTTTTCAATGACAACAACATACTTTCTGCATTATATGAAAGTAGATAAGCAAGCTCTTACTTTTAACCTGATTTGTAACTAATTATTAGAGATCAGATTTTTTAATTAAAATTTAAAAAATTATATATTTTGAGAGTCGGTAAAACATAAAAATACATTAATTACTTGTTTTTTTTTTATATCGAACGAAAATTTTATTTCAACAATTCAGTTTTAAATTATAGTCTTCAATTTTAATATACCCAGCAAAAACTTGGTGATGGCATATAGTTACAAATGCAGTTACTTTTCAATGATAACAACATACTTTCTGCATTACATTAAAGTAGGTTGGTAACTACTTACTCTTAACTTGATATGTAATCAATTACTTATCAGATCAGATTTTTGGAAATATTACTTTTTATCTTTTCACTTATATTATAGAAATATATATTTTAAGAGTGGATAAAAAAACATATCAGCTTTTTATTTCCTATATTTCAGTACTTATTTGTAACCGATAATGTAACTACTTACTATTCATTTTACTAATAATGATATCTGTAATACTTTGAAATTAAAGAGTCATTGAATACCTACATAGTAATTAGTACTTGTAACGACATCTAAGTAATGATTTTCTGAAATCCCTACCTTGAATAATATAGAGTTAGTAGCCTCTAATGACATCACCGTGTTAAAATAATGAGGCTTGGGAATGTAATGTTTGGTGGGCAATCAGATTAAAATCAATTATTTCACATCAGATTAAAATCAATTACGATGTTACATTAAAAAATAAAATAAAAAATCAAAAGCATTTTTTTTAAGTTTTCATGTAACTTACTAACGAGTATTTTTACGATTTGTGTATAAAATTAAAATTTAAGAATTGGTTTTAATGATATATGTCTTATTTTATTCGTAACAAGTTTATTATTATCACCAGGGAAACCAAAAAATGTAGTTGCATGTATTTTTCTGGACGTTGAATGAAGCCATTGATAAAATATTTATCCGTTTCATAACAAATAAATCATTTTGGCATAGTTTTGAACATATATGCATATTTTTGCATATTTTACCCTTAACAGCATATTTTTGCATTTGTCAGTTTTTATTGCATATTTATAGCATATTTTGTCGCTTTTAGAGCATGTTTTGACATTTTAAGAATAATTTGTTATCTCATGAAATGTTTTTCAAATTTAATTTAATATAAATAATATAAAAATAGTGATAATAAATATTAAAATTATCTTTAATGGATACCATTTTATTATTGAGAATTATGTCTTGTTAACAGATTGGAGATTATGATCGAATTTATATTTTAAAAATATTATATTTTAATCAAATATAAAAATCGCAAAAATGTTGTAATTAATTGCTTTCGCTACAAATCTGAAATGACACTTGATACATTAATGAAATTTTGACAAATGCTCTAAATTATAGATTTTCATCAAAACACGAGTTTCTAAAATGTTTTCAGTTATGATATTTTGGCGGTCAGGGATCAATATGATCATTTTGATAAAAACAATTATAAAAAACATTTGTTGAACAACTTAAAGTGCGCTTTTTACTGCATATTTAATGCGCATAAAACCCATTTTTTTAAGCATATTGTGGTTTCCCTGATTATCACTATGTATTACATTTTGTAACTCTGTGTTATTAACTTTACATTAATTTAATATTTACTTCCAAATTGCTCATCTCTTAGAGTTTTATTTAATTTATGCAACATTTTTTGATAATGATAATAAAAAGTAAATATAAAAAAAAACCTAAATTAAATCCTCAAGATAAATGATACAAAAAAACCTAACACGTTTAAAAAAAATGGAAAATAAATATCTATAACAAGTGTTGTATTGAATATAATATTCAAAGACAAAAATCCCATTAATGTTTCACATGTTTTCTTAATAAACAAATATTAAATTTATTTTTAAACAAATAAATATATCCAGAAACAACAATAACAAAGAGTTAAATCAACCTGATAAACAAATAAAGATATACTTTTTAGACTGAAACATGTTTATTATTATGGGGCCATATAATAAAAATTGCAAAAAAACGCCACCACCTCACACACATACACACGCACAGATAAATAAATAAAAAAAACTCTTTCATATCAATGAACTCTAAACATCACAAAAAAAAATACGTTTTAAAATTTAAATTCAAATAATCATATAAAATAAAATTAAGAAAAGAGAAAAAAAGCATAACAAAACCAGTCATACGCAAATAAAAATCATTTGACTCTACAATCGAATAGAATAAAATTGGTCGTAAAATATCCATCCAAAATGTATTCACTTAACAAAAGACTACTCGTATAAGCAAAATATTTTATTTTATTTATTTTTTATTTTTTTGTTTAATATGTCAACAACAGTAACAGCAAGAACAACAATAACAAATAGCATTTTTATCTAAAAAAGCAATTAACACGATTTGAGAGATAATGTATCTCACGCACACCTTGCGCGCGGCGCATTGATTATTTTTTGTTTTATTTTATTAAATTAAAAAAAAGAAAAAATCCAAATTGACAAATACACAATGAAAATGTATATGACACTACCGAAAATTACGAGACAACCAACTCAAGCCCCTGAGATAAATATTAATAAAACTTGTGTGTGTGTGTTTGTCTACCGACAATGATTATATAGTATTATAGATGCACTAAAATATGCCAAAATGTGTGGCTAAAACAGAAACGGGCTGTTTGTGTAATAGACTTGCATTTATTTGCACAGTGGTCGAAAATTAATGCGTTTCTACTACATTTTACTTAAAAAAAAATATTTGTGAGCGACTGCACAAAGTGTTTTACTTAAAAATTTTACTTACTTATTTTGAAAATATTTCTATTCTCACTTATTTATGTATTAATCCAAAAAATTATCTTTATAAAATAATAAAAATTTGTCATTTTCGAATTTTTATGATCTAAAAAAAATAATAGTTTTGCATAAAATTTCTCCATAACTATAGGCCTCATTAAAAATAAGGTAATGTGAATGAATTTTTAGATGTTACTTATACTATACAACCGATTTTACTGATATTTCAGACATACATATGGGCCGTTATCAAAAATGTTTAAGCTGGCAGAAACTGACTTAAAGATCTGAGGTCACATAATATAATAGTTTGCAAAAATGGTGGGGTGGTGTCTGTATGCCCCACAACAAAATTTGGGACAGGGACTGATGCTTGTTTTAAATCTTGTTGATGGGCCCGAAATAACCAACACCACATAAGAAATAATTGCGAAGTTATTATGCCAACATGTTTTTTATACAATTAGAATAAAGTCGTTTAAAAAATTTAAATTTTTCATGATATCTTCTCTCCTGTATACGTATTTGGCCGGGGTGAAGCAACTTTATATCAAACCGTTCTAAATATATATCTTGATAATATATTGTCAATAATTTGAAAAAGCTCACGTAACATTTTTTTTTCTTATTAATCGATACAAATTTTACTTTTTTCCAAAATTCACCATGATGAAGATCAAAAACTTGCTCAAATTTGCACCTCTCACCCAAATTATTAATTATGTNNACCAAAATGATTATATCAATTACTAAAAACTATAAAAAATACAAAACAGAAAAAGATTCTCAATTAATAAATTAATTAAATCAATCAAGTAGATGATTGAATGAATTAAAAATGTCTATAAGAAACCAAAAAATATATCATTTATTTTATTTCTACTTCAATATATTGATTAAATTTTTATAAAAATTTAAACAATTGTGTTGATTGAAAAAAGGCGGTAATAATTTTTTCTGTGTAATTGCACTATTTTTTTGTAAAAAAGAGATTTTTTAACACTAGTTTCAGAGTGCTGACTTTGAATATTTTTGACGTCTAGACGAATTGAGATAATTCAAAACTTTTTTCAGCATATTATTTTGAAATTTGTAGCAAATTACAATAAATAAAAAAATGTACCTCATATATGTATCTCAGAACTTATTCCCTATAAAGGAAAGCAATTCGGGTCAAAAATTAAAAATTTAAGTGTAAATATATTTTTAACTTTAAGAGATAAATTAGATAAGTAAGCTTTTCTTTTTCAGAAATATAAAAATCTTTAAAATTGGACTTCATTTGAAGAAGTTACGACTTTTGAAACTTTTATATACTCGAGGTAGTCAAATTTGACATCCTGTAGATTATCTTGTGTTATTGCAGGTTTACTACAATATGATTTTTTATTTAGCAAATAAATTTTAAATGATCGATAATAAAGAATTCATAGTTGCCAAATTTAATCTATTTCCTAAATTTATTTTTACTTAGTTTATTTGACTAAAAACTCTGTCCACTTCCGCATTCGACAACGAAGATGAGAGCAACTTTAAAGCGAATTCATAATTTTTAGATCCAGAAAAGCAGTCCTTAAATTTTGGACTATTAAACCACTTTTTTCGATTTTTTCTTTATATTGTTCAATTTATTTTTTATTTGGCTAGACCTTTTACTAGAAATCAAGTTGAATTTCAATTGGCTAAAAAAATGGCTAATGGCTAAATTAATTTTTTAGTGGCTAAACAAGATTGAAAATAGCTAAATTTAGCCATTAAATGGCTAAATTGGCAACACTGGACACCACTGTGTGCGGTTAATAGTTGAAAACGGGGCACTTTTCGCTGAGTCACATCGCGTACTTTCACACAAATTTGAGAAACTTTTTTTTAGAATGTATCTACTTAAGAAGTAAATCGAATCGGTCCATAATGTAATGTTTCAACTATTAATGGCATTAGACTTAAATTTAGTTTTCGAATTTTTAAGTCCCTTTAGGACTGATTTTTGGCAATTTTAGATTTTGAATTTAGTACTATTTTTAAAATCAGAAGCTTTTTTTTGTTATAAAATTATGAATGAACGAGTTACATTAAACAAACAAAAATTGAAGCTTTTTATTTAATTTTATTTAACTTAATGCAACATAAACAAAAATTCGTAAAACCATCAACATTTTGCGCAGCACAAACCCACTGTAATTAGCCATTTAGTGCTTTTGTCATAAAACCAAAAAACTCACTGATGTGTGTAGAAAACAAAGCCAAAAAAATATCATAATAAATTGTTATGTTAAACAATTTTCAATATCGCGTGAGAGTTTATGCTTTGTTTATTTCTAATTTTAGGTTAAATAGACAGATAAAACTAAATGATTATGACATTGATTTTGTATTTTATTTCGGTATTTTTTCATATACATATATAAACCACACTTGTGGTATTAGATAGAAAAAGAAAATATATATTGAACAACTGACAAAATATAAGTCATTTATAATGAATGTTTATAAACACCTGAAATTTCAGCACTAATTTTATTGTCTATATAAAACTAATCGCTTAAATGATATTTTTTTTTTATTTTTTTTTGGACAGTCTATTCTTTTTGTTTTGTGGGAATAAATACTTGTTTGTTTGTTTTTTGTTCGTTTCATATTCCATTTTGTTGTTTGTTTGTTTTTTTTTCTCTAACGATGTTGTTGTTTTATATTTTCGCTATTTCTCTTAATCTTTGTACGTCTTCCTCTTTTTTTTAGAAATTTTATGTATCCATTAAAATTGCACCAACAATAAGACTATCTCACGTTGAAGTATATTTGTTGGCCAACCTTTTTGTCGTATTTCAAACTTTTTTCACTGCAGTTATTCAATGTTATTTTTTGTGTTGGGTTTAAAAAAAATGAGATTTATATCTAGTAAGGTAGACTGTAAAGTTAGTTATTCCAAAATAATCTCAATCTTAAGAATATACAGATTTACTTCTACTGGTTAGTTCATAATTGCCTAAAGTAACTTAATAGCTTGCCCTCGTATGCTTGAATATTTAGTAAATGTATTTTAGATACATTTTTATCCATTAAATGCTTGCTGCTTTTGTTTTACCTTTTTTTTTTCATCGACGGTTTCGTTTTTTATTTATTCTTCATCCAAAGCAGCCAGCCAGCCCAGACATTGTTACATGTATTCAATGTGTCTCTATGTCGGTGTCAGTCCATGATGCATGGTAGTAGGTAAACCATGATGTTATCCTGGAAATTATTCGCATCGTTTATATTTGACATGACACATACGTTTTAGACTAATGTTTGTTGGCTGGCTGACTTGTTGGTTTGTTTGACTGATTTGTCTGTAAAGATATAAAAATTCTCTACACTTTTTTATTCCTTTTTTTTTCTTTCTTGTTTTCTATTCTTTTTGTGGACAATTAATTGGCCCTTTATTTCTAAGGAATTGTTTTGGATTAAACAGTAAAATATGTTTTCAATTGTTTGATGAGTTAGTCTGATTTTCTAGTTTTTGCTTTTGTTTTTTATTGCAAAAGAAAGACAAAAATGTTTCGAAAAATCATCAGAGATAAATGATCTGAATTGTATAACAATTTAAAGATTTATCTTTTAACAAATGATGATGATCTTTTGAAGTGTATCAATATAAAAGATTTTTTTTCATTTGAAACTGTGATTTGATACGGTAGAATAATCGTAAACCTATTGCTGTGGGAAATGTATTTTATAAAATAATACAAGTTTTTCTAACTCGTTTAGTAATGAATTTCGGATATGTTGGCTTAAAGATTAATTTCAGTAAACTCCTTATTTTATGCCATTTTATGACACGTAACAGAATTGGTAACATTGCCAAGGTGTTGCCACTTGTTAACATTCGTGTGAGAGGTAGCCAGACGGGTTTATACAACATTTTTAATAAATAAAATTTGTCAAGAAGAAATATTAATTTTTGGAAAATAAGCTTTAATATGTTAAATAAATACGAATAAGCTTGTATGATTTATTCGGATCGGCCAAATCTATATCAATTTTTTTTTTTTTTTTCAAATTTTACATTATATGGCCCTATACCTATCCTGCTTTGAACAGAATCGAACTTTATTATGCCTTAAACGATTATTTCGACATCCCAGCAAAAAACGTTGAAGTTCTTCAAAAAGAGAACATTTTCACAACTTCAAA
>MINK01175893.1:1324-14600 GCA_001735545.1 Phormia regina | reverse complement strand
ATCCTTTTGGTATTTATGGAAAGCAATCCCGATATTGCTAAAGGATTTGTTCGTGGAAACAGAGTGAGGTTAGAGAAGAAATAGAAGGATGCGATGGAGCTAGACCGCCCTTAAAAGATGTAATTGGTTGGAAAAGAGTAAGTAATGATCACTTCAAATTTCATTTTTATATTTTATATATTTTTTCAAGACATGGACAGACTGGAAATGTAAAGCGAGAAGGAATGTTATCACTGGTAGCTACTTTCAGTCAAAAACCTTAATGTGACTGAAAACTTTAGTATGGGAGGAATAGTTCCAGCGTTGAGTCTTTAATGTCATTAAAAATAAAAAGAAAGGCTTCTTTGTTCAGTCTAAATTACGAAATAAATCTATAAACAATGGATTATATTAAAAGCGTTAAATCTTCCGGTTATTTTTTCTTCGGCTTCTACAATATCTAATGGGACCACATAAAAACAAATTTTTAATGACAATATGCAAAATAATAAAATTATTTCCACTTAAATGTTTTTAATTTATTTTTAAAATAACTGTCATATTAAAAATAACAAAAAAAAAAATGCAACTCCTGTAACAAAATCCCACAATTCCCTAAAAAAAACCAAGAACAAATTTCCAAATGGGATTTTTTCACATTTTCGACTATAAAAAACCATTTTCCGAAGTCCCATAGAATTTGATTTAAAACTTTTAACAACATATTGAAGATTCTTAAAACACATTCCGCTTGTCGTTTCGTGCTTTGGGATTTGAGAAAATATAGTCTAAAGTCAAAACTTTTATATAAAATAGGTCGAATTCGGGAGGGTGTGTACCTTGACCACTTGAGTTATTTTTATCTTAAAGTCATCTCTGTGAAGCTACCTTTCGGAAAAGTGCAAAAAAATCTAATTTTTGCAATTTTCAAAATCTTTTATCGGTAAAGATATCGACTTAAATATTTTTATTCAATAGATAATTTTGTTCTTTAACTAGTTAAAAAACTAATAAAATCGGTTGGAAATACTAGGATATATATATGAAAAAACTGGACCAATAACATGCAAAATTGGAGCTCCTGAGTGGTCTGTGGGTTCCCCCACCAAACTTATCAGCAGCGGAGCGTACGTTGCTATGTCTGTATAAAGATCAGAAGTTGCAAATGTATTTCTAAAATTTCCGATTCTACAACGCTAGATAAGATTTTTGCTTTTGGGAAGTAACTAGTCGTCTTTACGTAACATGAAATATTTAACATTAACACTAACATCATGTTAATGATAAATGTAGATGTTAACATTAATTTGTTCGATGTAACAATTGTCGAAGATAGCTGTTAGAAACTTGAATGCTGAACAGTGCTGTCAACTTTAAATTTTTGGAAAAGCACTAAAACAACGCGAAATTTTTTTCAAAAAACGTTTTGAAATATTTTGTTTCTGAAACTTTTGATTATCGAAATACATTAGTTACGCAAATTAAAATTTAATAGATTTCGATGAATATATTTATTAATAATCCTTAATTAATACAACTATATTAATAAATACCTTGGGAATAAATTTGACATTTTGTATACAAATAAGTTTCTTCATTTCCTGTAATCTTGATTAGTTTAATTTAAATTTTAAAAAGCATTCAAAACTTTTAAAAAGCATTGAAAAAACCGAGCGCTGTTAGCAGTATGAATAAATTATACTTTGACTGTTTTATTCAATAATTATTTTTGATGTTCTAGTACGTTTTTAATGATAAATATATTTTTTATTTGCGGGAAAAGACTCAATTTTGCTTATGTAAATATATTTATGTACAAAAGAAATATTTTTTCTTCAATAAAGTGGATTAAAACCTACCTTATAAATAGACAACAATGCGTTCTGCTCAAGAATCATAAATCCAAATCTATTCTAGTTCCGTCCGGAGTCCCTCAAGGTAGCCAGTTAGAACCAGTACTATTCCTTATTTTTATTAATGATTTACCTTCCTGCATCAAACACTCAAAAATATTAATGTATGCTGATGACTTAAAGCTTTTCCTTAGCTTTAAAGACTCCAGTCAATGTTCTCTACTTCAAGTGGATTTAAATAACTCCCTTAATTGATACAATATCAATTTGATGGAATAAATGTAAATATATGTCATTTTATGTCCAGTACTCTGTAGTTACACCTTGAATAATCATCAGTTAGAGAAAGTTGAATAATTCCTTGATCTTGAGGTTCTCCTTGATAACAAATTAAGTTTTAACTCTCACATATCGCAAACAGTTAATAAAGCAATTTTCACTTAAAGAAAATTTAATCAGTCCAGATACAATTTGTGCTGTTTTGTCTATGATCACTTCCTTGGAATCCAAACATAAATCTTCCCCCCTATAAAAGTCGTTTAGTATTAATAAAACTTCCCACACTTCAAAATAGATGAATTTATTTTAACACTTCATTTATTATAAATTTAATAAATGGATTCACAGATTCCGAGTTTCTTGTTCATAAACTTGAATTCCATATTCCATTTCTTCCAACAAGGAACTACATCCCGGTTTAAATACAATACTTCCGTAACAATTATTACAATTTTGATCCGTTTCGTAGAATATGTAATGATTTTAATATGTTATACGATCATATTGATTTCTCCCATGAGGTAAATGCTACCAAAAAAAAAAATGTAACTTTTTGAACCCATGAGTTCTTTTTAGTTTTAAATTTTCGTTTTTATAAAATTTGTAATCCTATACGAATTTTAATTAATTGGCAAAATAAATAAATAACTAATTAAATAAATACATATTTGTTGAATTATGTAAAGCATCGCTATTTTATATTTTGTTTTGTTTAAATATTTTTTGTTGAAATTTCGATATTTTAATATTTTTTTAATTAAAAATTTAGCCCGGATGATATGATAGATTAAGTACATCATAATCTAAGATTTGTATATTAATGTTCTATTTGGAATTACGTGGTAACAGAATACAATGAAAATTTTCGATATATTTATGCGATTGTGGCGAACATTGTGTTGACTTGCCGGCAGCCGGAATGTTGGTATTTTATTCAAAAGCACCTAGAATATACATTTCATGTTTATGATTTTAATATAAAATAGTTTAAAATATGCATATAGATTAAAAATAATTACAGAAATTATTATCCTGTTCCGGAATTCATTTAATACGTTTTTAAAAAGCTATACTGACAAATTTTTAATTTTGCAATAAATTTAAAAATGTCATTTTTAAAAGTGGCTTACCAAAGGTTTAATAAGCAAATCATAGTTTTTGAATACGACTTTAAGAAGTTTTGCTTAAAAATGGTTACTAAAGCTTTGTTAAGTTTTTGTGAATACGGCTATAAAATTTTATGATCTATTCGTGAAGTGATACGTGTTCCCATTTCCATATAAATAGATTATTAAATGAATAGATATAACGGGGAATTTAGGGCGAAATATTAGTCATGCCCCTAAAAGAGATCTTGACTTAAATGGGAAAATAAATTTTTTTGAAGGATGACGAAAATTTTTCTTTTAAAAACAAAAATATATACATCGTATATATTCTCCCTATATAAATTTATATAAAGATAAAATAGGCAATTGTGGTTCTAAAAATAGTTTTTCGTATTTGAATAAAACAAATATGTGTTTACACTGCACAAAGTACATATGTATGTATGAAGATAACAAATACAATATATTATAAAGTCCAATACTTTCATTATGATCTCTGTCTCAACTATTTACTATTAATAATAATACAAAAAGTATCGAAGGTCATTTATAAAAATGTCATAATATTTTGTTTTTATTTTTGGCTAAAAGATATATAAGTCATAACCTATAATTTCACAGATGAAGGAGTATACTATTGTAAACGTTTTGA
This sequence comes from Phormia regina, assembly GCA_001735545.1. Classification (NCBI taxonomy): domain Eukaryota; kingdom Metazoa; phylum Arthropoda; class Insecta; order Diptera; family Calliphoridae; genus Phormia; species Phormia regina. The sequence goes on along the minus strand of MINK01175893.1, from coordinate 10,728 downwards.
CAAGCATGCAATTAATTAATGTACATAATATTAACAAAAACTTTATTGAAAAGAGATTTTATATTATAACAATAAGATTTAATTTAAAAATATTTTTATATCATATAAAAACACGAATATTTTAGTTTAATAACATCAGTTTTAAATTAACATTTGAACAACTACTGTTCTTAAGCAATTAAAAAAAAAAATATTAAAAAAAAAATGGCAAAACTTTTTGTGACTTTGGCTATTTTGTGTGTTTTTGGAGCTGTTTTAGTTAAAGGTTTTGATAAAAAGGCAGCTATTGCAGCATTTTTAGCTAAAATGGATGATTGTAAAGCAGAAGTTGGAGCCAGTGATTGTTAGTATATCATACCTATTGCTAAATAATAGATTAATAGTCGTATTAAAAAAAAATTAATGTATGCTTGATAACAAGTTACTAACTTTCAGCCGTATTCACAAAAAATTAATATATGTTTGAAAAAGGTTTACTAACTTTTTGTATGAAAATTTCCATTATTTTTTGTGAATACGGCTGTTTTTCTTTTTATAAATTTACATACAAAAAGTTAGTAAACCTTTATTAAACATATATTATTTTTTTTAATAAGGCTGTAAATCAATTAATCTAGTTGGTATTTAGGAAAATCGTTTACCTTTGTTTATTTTATTTTTATTTTAAATTCTACTTTAGTTTAATACTGATGTGATATTTTTTTTTAATATAAATTTCAATTCATTTTAATTTTAGCTGATGTTGAAGAGTTAGTAGGCAAAAAGCCCTCATCTACTATGGAAGGCAAATGCTTACGTTATTGTCTCATGAAGAAATACGAAGTGGTGGGTATTTATTAGTCCGGGTTCACACGCAGTAATTTACTTGCTGCAATTCTAAGTTTATAGAAGAATCTTTTACATTCTCTTTACCTCTCTCTTCTACAAAGTCAGAATAGCGGCAAGAAAAATTGCTGTGTGTGAAACCCGACTTAAACAAATACAGTTACCAATCAGTTAAATAATTTTTCCTCAATAAATTCTATTTTAGATGGATGATAATGGTAAATTTGTTAAGGATGTTGCCTTAACACATGCTCAAAAGTACACAGATGGTTCTGAAGAACGAATGAAAACTGCTACTGAAATAATTGATACCTGTAGTAATCTTGAAGTTGCTGATGATAATTGTGAAGCTGCTGAACAATATGGAAAATGCTTTAAGGAACAAGTAATTGCTCATAACATCAAAGATGATTTTGAATTTTAAATAGAATGTTGAACGATTCAATTTAAGTTTGTATTGAGTAACCATTGGTATTGGCATAAAAAAATTATTTAGCAATTTAAAAATATATACTTACATATATGATAAATATTCTTTGTTGTTTAATAAATATAACTCATTTAAAATAATTGCGTATTCTTAAAGGTTTTCTAATATGTGAAAATATAAAATATGTAGTTAGTGTACTTTGAACCACAGCTTATGAAACAGAAAAAAAATCTTATATGCATTCGTAAATTTACTCGTTCATAAAACAGATCAATATATGAGGTCATATGTTCCAATTATTGACAATTTAGCAAATATATTGTAAATAACACTCCCTTTCATAATTTTAAGTATGTCTTTAAAGTAGGGATGTCAATTTCATAGCACAATTGTGCTGATTAAGTTCACACGTATTCTTAAGCCCAAATTACAATCACGTGTAGTCAGCAACAGTATCAGCAAAAATTATCACCTGTTCACTGTTAGTATAACATTTTGCTGCTTTTATAATTACATTTAAACGAATGTAGTTTAAAAGCCACCATCCTGTTTTATTCTTGTATATTTAAGTCCCTCATTTCTTTGTTCACACACTTTGTCTCACTCTCAATATGATAGCTGCGCAGTTACTTTATAAACAGGGCTAAATAAAACAGCACTGCAAACTGCTGCTGACCAAATGTAATCAACACCATAACAAACAGTGCATTCTAAATTATCAGCAGATTCTGACACAACACACTGCTGCTGCCTACGCGCTATTGTAGTTTGGGCTTTTATTTAATCGTTGCTGAGAGTGAAAAGAGTATTAAATGCACTGTAAAAAATTATCGAAATTAATTATCTGTTAATCAATTTCTTTAATATTAATGTTTTGAGCTAATTTAGATTTATGTATATCCGTGAATTAAATTTGTTAGTTTTTAAAATATTGTGGTACACTTTGTCATTTAATTCGAAATAAGTACATAAATTATCAAGAAATTCTATGAAATTATATGTAGAATACTTAATTTGAACACTGTATATACGGCTCCTTCCAAACGAATCTTATAATAGGCGGAGAAGACATGATTATTGAAATCGATTAAAGTAAAATCGGTTAAACAAATTTTTAACTGTGGTCGCTTGATAAAAAGACTGTGGATTTTCGAGGGTTTAGAACGGTATAGTGACAAATGTTTTATGGTAGCGGTAAAAGATAGGACAATAGATACTATTCGGCTATATTCGGCTTAGATCAAAAATAATATTGGATTGCTTTATCATTAATAAAATTGATACGAATTATTGTATTTCTTTAACTTACAAAATCTCATAAATATATACATATAATTCATTTCAGTCCTACAATTCGTTAGAAGTATGGGGACTTAGCAACTTTTCTATTAATCACTCTCTTGATTTTATTTTTGATCCAGAGAACGGACAACATACAAATACCATTAAGTGTTTATGGCGGCACTTAAAACGATCGATTCCGGAATACAGGCAGTGAAAATATTTCTTCAATGTATACAGTGTTTCACAATACAATGGAAACTTTTCCAAATTTTTTATAAATGGTGCAAAATTCAAAATAAATTTAAAAAAATTTTAATTTTTTGGATAAAATGCAATACTTTTATTTACTTAAATACACAAAAATTAAGAATATAAATGATTAAATTCTAATAATAATAAAAACAAAATTAAAAATATTCAAAATATGGTACTGACAAAACAATGGAAACTTAGTTATTATCTTAACAAATATGGTCTGAAGTTTCAAATAAGTCAGTTTTTGTTGGGTAACCTTTGTTTTTACGTACTGCTTCACAACGACGATGCATTTTGAACCAATTAAACTTATATTCTTTTAATGATTTAGTCCTTCTATTGACAGAAGTTTAATTGTTTCCATTGTTTTGTCAATACCGCAATACTGAATACTTTTTATTTTGATTTTTATTATCAGCTTTTATATACGTGTGTCACATATATAGAAAACTCTCTCAATTTAATTAATACATTCATATTTCATGATCTTATGCAGTATGTGTTGTCTATGTGTTACTTAAGGTATTTTTATTTTAATATCAGGTTTGACATTTTTGTGCTCTACAAAAATAAAAACACAAAAAATAAAATTGACGAAATTCTGATAGGGCTAGCGGGAAAACTGTTACCCCAACTGGCCTAGGATTTGTTTTACATGCATTTATATTAAGCATTCTCTAAGAAACATGAAAAAATGTATGCTCCAGATGAAAATAATGGATTTTAAAGTGAAAAAATGTTACCACCTTTTTGAAAATAATCACAATTTTTTTTCAAATTCTTTAATTCAAAATAATATAACTTTTTGTCTAAATCACATAGATATATGATCCTTGCACAAAAATTGTTTAGAATTTTATATAAAATATAGGGAATAATTTAGAAAAATTTTAGGACACAAATTGCGCCTTCCAAGTTAAAAAAAAAAATATAAAAAAAATGTGTCAAAATGTTACTTTGTTCCAAATATCTCTAGAAGTAAAAGAGATAACCCACACATCTAAACGTATTTTTTGTATAGAATTATAAGGACTATCTGTGTGCAAAATGTGAAATTTTATTCAAATACATCCAGCAGTTCTAAAGTGAATTATTTAAAAAAAAATCCATTTTGGGACCACTGTGTGACAAGTGTGTTGATGAACTATGAAATGAATTAATTCTTTTTTTATTTTTATTTTGTTTTAACTTCTATTTGACATTTTAAATTTTATAGAATATAAAATAAATATATTGAAATAATGGCAATAAAAATAATAATAATGGACATATGTGAGGAAAAGAATTTTTTTCACGAATTTATTGAACTCTATCAGTCTTTTTATAGGCGTGAAATGAAACCATTAGCACGACTAAATAAAAGTGGAACGGGAGCAAATGAATCTAAAGACCCAAATCTATATTATTATAGTGCTATGGATTTTTTAAGAAACTGTGAGACTCCTAGACGCTCAAAAAGCACCATATCTTTAGAAGTTGATGAAAGCTCAATATGTATATAAAAATTATAATATTATTTATAAAATTTTATTTTCCCAAAATACTTGGCCCTTATTTGAAAAATACATTGCAAAAGAATCTCTAATTAACATTAACATTGTGGATGTATTCCTGGACCGTGATCTTTGCAAGTTTGTTAAATGCACTGTTTCCCTCCACGATGTGCCACATGCAATGTCTTCGTAATCCACAAGCCCATGAGAAAAAACATTTTTTCCAGATTTTTATTATTTCAACTTTTTCAGGTGCTAAATCTAGTTTCATAAAAGAATTATTATAATTTATTTTTTAATGTTCATTAAGAGTGTTTGCCATACGGTAGCAAAGTATGTAGAAAAGTAAAATTTTGAAGCATATGAGGTAAATACAATTTCACTAGCTCATAGGGCTAGTGAAAGTCCTAAAATAAATAACAAATTTAAATAATTTAAAAGATTGAGATTTTTAATGTTTATTTTATAAAATTATAGTATTTCCTTTAAAACAAATCATTTTTTAAATAGTATTTATTTTATTTAATGTTTTGAGAAATTATCTTAACTATTTTGTCAACATTTATCACGGGAAAATGTTTTTATTTGGTTCCCACATCAGCTGAAATAAATTCGTAGTTGGCATTGACGACTATACTTGGAAACCGTTTATAATTATAATTGAGATCTGCTTCCCGTCAACTTCCCCTATACAATTCGGGAAAATTCACCTTTCACTGAATTCTTCGGCCATCTTTTCCCATTGACTTTCATTGGATTTATATTTTAGAAAAAAGGATCAATGATAATAACAATTATTTTTATGTGTTTTAGAGAGAATATGAAACACCAACAAAGCGTTGAAAAAATAACGATCAGTTAGAGGAGCTTCTAACTTTAGGCAAAATATAACTATGGAAATCTTTAAATGACTTCGATCAGGAAAAAAAACGCAACAATTTTGGGCAGAAAAATTTATTAATGAAATATTATTAGAAGGGCAGTTAGGAACTCTTAATCGTTATAGTGTGCAAATTATAAATCGAGAAAGACCATCAAGCCATATACCGTTTAATACACCTGGTAATTTCAGTGACCAATTAAATTCGAGTACTATAACTTCCGAAACTTGTGCCCAATATTCTTCTTCTTTTAATTAGAAAATCTATTATTGTAAATATGTGTTAAAAAATAATAATAAAATGTTATGAAAAATATCCATCTGTGTAAAGAAAAATTATAATTAAACATAATTTACAAAATTATGATATTAATGAAGAAGTTCATAATTCCTAATCAATTTGTTCGTATTTTTAGAATTAGGTGAAATACTTGGATATGACACTATATGGAGGCGGTGGTCATTGGGTTGCTCTTAGAAGAGTAGTATAACGACATATTATCAAATAATTTTGGAATTTAAAAATTAGATTGTTCAAAGAAATTTAAATTTAGACAGTATTGCTTTAAATTTTTTAATTAAAGGGGTTAAAGGGCTCTCGGATATGATATTAAGTGGTTCTCTGTAGAACATATTTTAAATAATTTTTAATCATATAATTCATTTTATTAAAGTATTAACAGCATTGATGTATAATTCCGTAATTAGATAAATTTTTTTCAGAATTACATTTCCATTTATTGTCCTCATTGTTGCCAATTTAGCCTTTTTAAGGCTAAAATTTTGAGGCCTTTTTAAGGCCTCAAAATTTTCGTTTTAGCTTCTATCTTTTTTCTTAGACTTTTTTTATTTTTAATATAGCTTTAAAAAGGCTTAACATTTACAGATTTTGTTTTCGAAAAATCACAAATTAAAGGTTTTTTATTGTATTAATTCGCACAAAAAATCTTAAATTTTTTATAATTTTGCCTGCGGCGCTTTATTTTAGGAGAATTTTATAATTATTTTTTAAAAAACTATATTATCCATAGGAACTATTTATGTTAAATTTATAAATTCCCGTATAAATTTTCAAGAAATACCAAAAACTAATGAGAACTAACAAATCAATGTAGTTTTTTCATAATAAATTAGTTTTTTTCTGTCATTATTTTTTGGGACATTTAGCCTTTTCTGACCTTTTTTAAAGGTCAATTTAGCTTCTTTTTTTCTCAAACCCTGGCAACACTGATTTAAGATCTTCAAATTTGTTTCCCATTGCCAAATATCGTAATGTAACGGAAAGACGTTGATATGGGGGAATCGCTTTTCTCATTTGTAATTAAAGGTGTTACATGATTCAACAGCTCGTCGTTCCACTTAGTCTCCATTCTCATAAAATTTCTAAAATCATATACAGATGAGTTTCTGAACTCCTTCAAAAGATTTTCAATTGTAAACAGATCCCATTTTTTGTGCCATTCCTTCATCCATAATCTTTTCTTTTTGTTTTAATTTTTTCTTTCATATTTATTCTTTTATTAGCCAATACCAAAATGGCAGCAATAACTTTTTAGTTTTGAAACACATTATTTTTATTTTTTATTTTACTTAAAATTTTAATTTGTCGTTTTCAAAATTTTTATAAAAATGATGATTAATAAATGTGTAGTAAATTATCAATCACACAAGGTGGTTCATCGGCAGTATGTCTTTCCAGTATGTGTCATTTTTGAATACAACTTTAAGAAATTTCCCTTAAAAATGGTTACTAGTCGTCTTCACGTAACATAAAATATTTAACATTAACACTAAATGTAGATTGTTCAATTTAATGTTAATATTAATTCTTACGATGTTTATACATGCTTCTTTTAACATTTGATTTAACAACCGTGTTTAAACATCGAAAAAATTAACATTAACATCAAATTGAACGATCTACATATATCGGTAACATGATGTTAGTGTTAATGTTAAATATTTTATGTTACGTGAAGACGACTAGTTAGTAAAGACTGTGTTATGTTTTTTCGAATACGGCTGTCAGTGTTTCTCTGTGTAGTTATTAAACGATATGATTTATTATAAATAAAACACAAGATATAATTGTTTAGGGAAATATATGTACATTTTTATTCAAAAAAAAATTTATTATATATATAATTTTTTTTTACTTATTTTTATATATAAATTTATTCATTTTGTAGTTTGTTATCTATCATTGATAAAATTGATACGAATACATTTTATAATGACATATAAGATTAAAATCTCATCAAGAAAAATAATTGTATATTCTTAAGCCAATTAATTACAAAAAATAAATTTTTTTTAATATACATAAATAACGGTAATCATAAATAATAAATATCAATTCTGTTATAATATTTTAATAATAGAAATTGAAAAAAATAATAATTACTAATTATGAAATTATGAAAATAATGAAACGAAAATCATTTAAAAATTACAAACATATAGAAAATGTATACATTATATAATGTATAAAAATATTTTAATAATTGTAAATGAATAAACAAAATAAATTTACAATTGATTTATTTATAATCCACAACAAAAACACATTAGTTCACGAGTAGGAACTCGTTCTGATGTTAAAATTAATTTCAGTTCAATTCTATTAAAACAGGTTTATGAAGAAATTTAAATTTAGAAGATTTAGTTCACAAAACCATTCTTTAATAAAAGGAATTATAATTATGTAATAATTATGTCATTTGCAGTTAATGCTGCTTGAATCGGTTCACTAACTGATGATAATAGGATAAGTTCCAAAAATGATCGTCGGAAATTTAAAAGTATGAATTTAAAATGTGCTTTATAAATGATTAATATTTTTAAAACTGAATAATAAATTTAATGTTTTTAATTATACTTTAAGGCGTTTTTTAATTGAAGTACATATATGTATATTAGGGTGGTCCCGTTTGTATGGAGATAAAATAAGATATCGATGTTCTCAATTTAAAAGAAAATTTATTTCATTTTAAGATGCCGTTTCTCAAAAATGTTGGTTCTGTCATTATGCTTTCGTAAGCTAGATACAAATGAAAATAGGTCTCTTTTTTAAGGTTTTCAGAAATTTTGTCATCTTTTAAAATTAGCCATATGAAAGCACTTTGGGACGCACATCTAATGGCATAACAAAAATTTATGACCAGGTCTAAATACTATTTTGGAAAAAAATAGAAATAGAAATTTTTTACACATAAATATTAAAAACAATAGGATCTAAATAATACGATATAATCATTTAGCAGTTATACTAAAACGGTTTTTTTTATTTGGTTATTTTTATTTTCCAACTTTTATAAGAATTTTATACGAAATTTTCAAAACATTATTTCAATCATATGCAAATGTTTCTATTTAAGAAGAATTTATATAAATTTAGCATTAAAATACGTGTATTTTTCTAAGCTTTTCAATGATATATAACACTTTATACTTTTATTAACAAACTACGTAATAAATTGACATTAAGCGAAATACCTACAAAAATTGTGCTAAGCAATGTGTTTGTTTACTCTTCGTACACACATTGTTATTGTAAACCACATAAACAAAAGCGCTCTCTGTGCATTACTTAACGGGATATAATAGTAAACAAACATCCAAATTTGCATAAAATTTGTAAATAATACACTTTAATTTACTTTATTACATTCTTTGTTAATAAAAGTATATAGTGTTATATATCATTGAAAAGCTTATAAAAATACGCGTATTTTGATGCTAAATTCATACAAATTATTGTCATATAAAAACATTTGTATATGATTGAAATAATATTTTGAAAAACTCTTATAAAATTTAAACAATTTTGAAAATAAAATAAAAAAAACAACGAAAAAACCGTTTCGGTATAACTACTATAGTATTATAATGTGTTATTTTCGTCCTATTGTTTTTAATATGTTTATGTAAAAAATTCAAATTTTTAAATTTTATGTGAAAAATTGCAAAATATTGCACTTTTTTGGACTTGGACCTAAATTTTTGTTAAGTCATTAAATGTGCACCCCAAAATGTTTTCTTGTATTATCAAATTTTCATACGATTCCTTTAGCAGAAATATGAAAAAGCGCACGAAAGAATAATGTCAGGAACAAAATTTTGAGAAACTGTTTTTAGTATGAAGTAATGCCCCTATTATGTATGTCGATTTTTGTCGTTTTCCGTCTGAAAAACTATTGAGTGTTAATTTTTATATTCTCTATATCACTATACAACT
>MINK01175886.1:3214-21479 GCA_001735545.1 Phormia regina | reverse complement strand
CACCCAACTGAAACAGCAAAATATCGTTGACATCATGCTTGATAAGAGAGAAAATTGGGATGATTGGAAGTATCCATGTGAAACTTGAAACGGAAGAGAAGCTGAGGAAATCTCAAATACCAGTTCTAGATAAGGCTTTCCTGCCCTGCGATGCAATATCTTCATAGACAGTTCCGCAGGGTTGCTGAACGACGAAGGAGGTGGTTTTAGTCGGTACGAATCCGACATATTTCAGAGCTAACTTATTACCATGAGAATATTATTAAAGATTTTCGGACTAGACTATAGTGCAATCTATAGTGTAATCTATAGGCTATCCATAGACTACTCTATAGTGCAATATATAGACGTAATCTATGGACGTGTCTATAGACCCATTATTATTCTTAATCGAATAACAATTTTTCTTGAAAAATTTATTCTTGACAGAATATTGTAAAAAATGATAGACTTAAGCATTTATTGTCTTACAATTACTTCAATATTATTTCGTTTATCTTATTTTATGTGCCCAATTTTTGTTTCTTTAAATATAAATGTATTTCACTATTTCATAATTCTACAGCAAAGTAACTGTAAACGCCCTCATATTGTATCAATTATAATACAAATAATATATTTGAAAAGAAAAAAATGCTGCAACTATCTTTATTAAAATCTTAATTGGCTTAAAAAAATTATAATAAACCCCAAAATAAAAATATACGTATATGCGAGGGTGGTTACAATAATGAGAGTTTCTTAAATATTAATGTTTCAAATATTTAATCAATAATGATTCTATTTTGCTCACAAAAAGTTTCATTTTGAGTATAAGAGACATTAAAAATTATATATTTATTAGCTCATTATATTATAGGTCAAAGTTCACAAATATTAGTTTTTATATTTTTCAATATTTGGAAAATAGAATAATAATTATTTTAAAAGAGAAATAAGTATTACATACTTGACAATCAATGTTGCAACATGGAAGTAAAAAATAAGCTAAATCTCGATTTATTCTTTTTTTGGACAGTCACAGGTTATGGCAACTTATTAAAATTTATAAGCATGAATCTCGTATAAAAAAATAACAAATATTGTCATCCAACAGACAATTATTGAATTAAATTGAAATTGTCGAAAAAAAATATTTAAATGACTCATTTATCAAACCCCTTTTTTCTGGTATTCGCACAGATCTAATATTTTTATGACTTTTAAAATCACAAATGAAATAATTTTTATTTCTTTCAAAGCAAAAAAAAAATCCTAAAGATTGCGTGTTTTATTATTAATAATAAACATTAGAATAAAAAATATCAAGTGATTTATAATAAAACAAAAAGCAAATATACATATGAAAAGATGAAATAGATTTGAATACTTTTATATTTATATTGTATTTTATTTTTAACAAATTGTAAATTTGCCAACACCAAACACTCAGACACTTCCTCAACATATTCTTTTGCTACCATATAGTCGCACAGGCCAATATAGCAGCGTCACCACATGATACCCCAAATATTAATCTGCTGCTGTTAAAGCTGCTGCTCCTCCACTAAAGAAAAAGCAGGAGCAGAGTGAACCAACCATAACCCAACTCTTTTATTTTTACAATAAAAATTGCTGCAAACAAAAACAAACACACTAAACATTTTGCCAGTTTGATTTTAGATAAAACCATCAGCCATGGTCTGTCTTTGTATCCATGTGTATGTGAGTGTGTGTGTATTTGTATGCTTTTAACTATTTTCTAGGCAATTTATAGCTCCCCAGTGAAGTTTCTTATGATAAGGCCATTCTATTTCGTTTCATTTATAAATAAAAGAATTTGTTTCCCAAACAGCAAAAATAAAAAAATCAAGTTTGATGGGTGTTGTATTAGACACAGCTGAGGCAGCAACAGCAATAAGAGCGGCATACAACAATATGCCGCATCTACTATACATACATAAATAAATACATTTGTACATATAATCATAAATGTTTCTATAAAAATTTATTTGTATATTTTATGAATATTTTGTATGTTGTTACTAAGCATTTTATTTACACACTTTTCAAAATCTTACCCAAAAATGTTTAACATGTCAAATAATCGCCCACCCCCAAAATGACTGATGATTAAATATGGTAAAATTGACCAAACTATGGCGCATGGATTATGGGAAATATTGTGAAAAAAAAATTACTGGAAGTCTATGGATGGGACTATAGTTTAGACTATAGAATAGTCTATATGTATGCACTATAGACTCGTTTACAGATTAAACTATAGACTAGCCTATAGATTGCACTATAGTATACTATTTTAGATTATACTATAGACTCGTCTATAGATTATATTATAGAATCGTCTATAGATTATACTATGGACTCGTTTGTACTATGGACTCGTCTATAGATTATAATATAGACTCGACTATAGATTATACTATAGACTCGACTTTAGATTACACTACTGAGTCGTCTATAGATTATGCTATATACTCTTCTATAGATAATATTATAGAATCGTCTATAGATTATACTATGAACTCGTCTTTAGATTATACTATAGGACGCTTCCTTAGATTGGGAACTATTGCGATTCTCGTCGATAGAATACACTATAGAGTCGTCTATAGATTAAACTATAGAGGTGTCTATAGATTATACTATAGAATTGTCCATAGATTATACTATAGAGTTGTCCATAGATTATACTATAACCCCGTCTATATATTAGACTATAGACTCGTTTATAGATTAGACTATAAGATCGTCTATAGATAGACTATAAACTGGCCTATAGATTTTTCTATTGACTATATATACTATAGTCTACAGATTGCACTATAGACTACTCTATTGATTGCACTATAGACTAGTCTTTAGATTGCACTATAGACCAGTCTATTGATTGCACTATAGACTAGTCTATAGATTGCTCTATACACTAGTCTATAGATTGCTCTATAGACTAGTCTATAGATTGCACTATAGACTAGTCTGTAGATTGAACTATAGACTAGTCTATAGATTGAAGTATAGACTAGTCTATAGATTGAACTATAGACTAGTCTATAGATTGCACTATAGACTAGTCTATAGATTGCACTATAGACTAGTCTATAGATTGCACTATAGACTAGTCTATTAGATTGCTACTATAGACTAGTCTATAAGGATTGAACTATTAACTAGTCATATGATTGCACTATAGACTAGTCTATAGATTTGCACTTAGAGTATCTTAGTCTATAATTGCCTACTATATTTTGTCTATAGATTGCTTATGGACAAAGACTAATAAGTATATTGACTATATACTAATCATAAATTAAACTATATGACTATATTAAATTATAATAAATCTATTAATTATACTATAGACTCGTCTAATAAATTTGCTCCTATAGACATATAGTTAATTAACTATTCTATCAGATTGCTAAAATTTAAAGGTCTTAATTTATAAACATAATTGACTCGTCTATAATTATTGTTCTGTAGACTAAGTCTATTGACTAAACTACAGATTTGCCAATAATATTTAAAGGTCTTGTAAATTATACAATCCTTTTTTGAACTATTTGCCCCTAGTATCGTAAACTAGTTGGTCCTTAACACTTTTATAGCACTCAATTTTTTAAAACAAATAGCTTTTTATAAATCAAAACAAGTAGATAGAGTCCTTTCATTTTTTTTTGCTCTCAAAACCTTTTCTTACAAAGTCGATGTACGTATGATGCGACTTTTCAATGCTGCGCTCAAAGGAAAGTAAAATAAATTAAATGTTAACATTAACAATCTTGTTTGTCTACTTACGATTAATAGAGAATGTATGTCGTAAGTGCGTTTAGAAATTTTGATTAAATTTGTTATTTATTTCTATTCTAAATTTACGCATTTTATTGCCTGCCATGTTTACTGTTTTACTTACGACTATGAAATACATTATTTTATCTAATAGAAGTGTTGTTGGTAGAGTTATTTTCATCTTTTAAAAAGCCTTAGGCATAAGGGGATTTATAATTTTATATTGTGTGTGAATCAAGGTATTAAGTACATATGTTTTTGTATTCTTAAATAGATGGATAGATTAGTTGAGTAGTATGTTAGTTATAATAACGTATGTTTAGCCCTGAACAATATTTTTTTGTATTCTTTATATCTTTTTAATTGTTGTATGATATATCTATTTTTTTGTTGCTCGTTTGTGGTTCAGGGGCTTTGTATACTTTAATTTTTAATTATCATTTACTTATATTTTTTTTCTTTAAATTATGCTTATTTGGGAATATATTTTGATCATTTAAATGGTTTTCATTTCAATTTTATTCTCTCTTAATCATAGATATAAATGTTGTTGGCTTTCATATTCCATGTGTTCTGTCTATTTGTATCTTAATGTTTTGTTAATAATTTTATGTATAGTTGCTTGCTTTTTTCTTGTCACTATTTAATTTGTTATTCATTTTATTGTTGGTTTTTTTGGTATTTGTCATCTTTATACAATGCTTGGTTTTATTTTGCAACTTTTAGTATTATTTTTATATTTTTAATTAATTTATTAAAGTTGACATTTATTTGTATTTTATTGTTTAATTTATTATTTATGTATTTGTATGAAGCTTTAACTTTTTTTCACAGTCTGCCTCTATAATAGCTGGGATCGTAGTTGTTTCTTAACGAAGAAAATAATTTTAGATATTTTTTTGGGATATTTGAAAATAATTTCAAATAAAATAGTTAGTATACAATTTATTTATTTCAAACAAAAAACATTAAAATTTTATATTACATATCATATTTTGTTAAGTGGATAAGGTTTAAGTAAACTGGTCAATATATGTAAAAATAATAATTTTATTACTTTTATACATTCATGCAATAATAAAGGGAATTTTTCTTCCTATCACCATTAAGATTGTTTATTAAATGGTTTAAATTTTACATTTTAATAGATTTAATTTTATAGTTTAATGGTATGAATCATACGCCCCAATTGTTGATTTAATTATGATTAACAGTGAAATATGTCGTTTTCATCATTGGAATAAATTAATCTCGAATTGTTTACCACCCTAAGTTGTAGACAATTTCTAATTCTATTGACGATTAATGATTCATTTATTTAATGATAATTCTCACCATTCATAACCACACTACATTTTAATGCCTTTATTTTATTATTGTTTGGATATAACACTCAATATAAAGAAGACTCACCTGAAAGAAAATGATATATTAAAACAGGTAAAGATTTTAATTCAAGTTATCATTTATTGTTATATAAAAACGAATTCTTCCCAGTAAATAAAGAATCTCAAAATGTAAATATTCGCTTGAAATTACTAGCTGCCACCATGGTACCAAAATTTAATTTTTGATAGTAAATAATTGTTATTATTAAATGTATGTAATTTATGAAAATGCAATTTCTAGAGATTAAAAAATATCTAGAGATTATTTTTTTAAATAAATTCATCTTGTGATTTGTTAAGATATTTAATTCATTGCATAAAAGTTTATAATTAATTTGTATTCTTTTCAGTTCCCTAATTTGAATATAACAGAATTCATAGAAAAATCTTGCATTTTATTTAGTTATTATTATTTATATTTTACGTATTTATGAAAATTTATTTATTACCTTCTGACCTAATTAAAATATTATCCTTCCTTCCATTCAAAAGTAATATGTTAAGTAGGGTAAGCCTATACAAATTCATTCATTTTGCCTCAATGTCGATAGCCAGCTGTAAAGGAAGCGAGAAATTTTACATTAGGGCTCATATAACTTTTTTTACCAGTAATCCTCTCCGCATTACCTGATGCCAGTTTGTAAGCTGTTAATAACTTATAACATATCATAATCAATTTTTTATTTACAATTTTAATAGGGACATAAATGTTCTGCCTAATGGTGGATGATACAATATTTATTAATCGGTGCCGTTTGATTAGTTGTGTTCTAGTGGTTCAAGTATTAAGAAGTAATTTTGTTCTTAGTTTTTTAAGTTTTAAATATATTTTTTAGTTCTCATTCTAGTATACTAGAATTACGACATGTTTAGTAACATATTTTGTGTTTTATTATTTATTATTTTTTTAATTTTCAATTTTGAATAAATTTTGTGTTTTTGTTTTTGAATACAGATTGAACATGATTAGTAGGATTAGCCCAATTAAATAATAAATTTTAGTTGATGAATAGATTAAAAAAATTCTGCTTTTTCTTATTATTTTTATAAAAATCAAATAAATTGCCAAAATTCTAATTTTTCATAGTTATTAATTGTTTATTTAGTACAAATCTAGGACAATGAAATTTCTATAAATTTAACATAATTTTTATCAGATTAAATATTAAAATTTCGAGATAAATTTCATAAAATAAATTCATCTTGTGATTTGTTGAAATATAATTCTTTACATAAAAGGTCATTAAAATTTGTATCATTTCCAGTTAAATTTGAATTGCAGAAAATAGAAACTTATATTATTTAGTAATTATTTTATATTTTAGAATTTATGACAATTTTATTATTACCTCTGAACACTAATTAAAAATATATAACATAAACGTCATAGGTTTCCACTTGACTATTAAATATGAAAAATCTCTAAAATATGTTTCGCTTAAAAAACTTAATTTTTAATTCGAATCGTGGAATGCAGTTAATAAGTAGCTTAACAGTATCAAGGGAGTACTTTGGTATTTTTGAATGATAAGAAGTCTCAAAAAAAAAAAAGTATTATGGTATCAAGTTTTCCATCCCTGCTCTAAACCACTTTATGAGGTTGGAGTATTATGTGTTTGTGCAGAAACTTTAACGATGAGAAAAATAATCTTTAGACCCCATGGAATACTGTTAAACTCAGAATCACTACCAAGTAAAGCATGTAATCAAAGTAAATTTTTAAGATTTGAAGATACTAAATGATCGGTCAAGGCTCCCACATAAGGCAAATCAATTTAACGCGCGAAAATAATTCTGTGACTTTTGATCCGACAAAAACATGACATGACTAAAGTTCAATTGTTTATTTACTTAATAATTTATTTATTTATTTATTTATTTATTTATTTATTTATTTATTTATTGTAAAAAAATGAAACAAAAAATATATTTTTTACGTGAAAATAGCAACAATTTTTTGTTTTAAAAAAATCATTAAAAATCAAAAAAGGCAATAACTGTTCAGGTTTGTTGCTTTATCGTAAAGCCATATATAATAGTAACAAAATGAGACATCGATTATAAAAATCTATGGATTATTTTCGAATTTATTCGCAATTAAGTGAATTCGCTCATTTTTAAAAATTTTCATTTTTTTCAGATATTTCTCCACTTATGTTGTCATAACTCAAAAACAACTTGTCTGATATTGTGGAAGTAAATTTACAAAAATTTTAGCTTGCAATATCTTTAAATGTCGCATGAAATTGTTTTTGATGCGATCAATAGTTTTAAAGTTATAAAAAAATTGTTTCAAAAAATAAAAAAATAAAAAATAAAACAGGCCAAAATATTACATTCGGCTTGGTCGAATCTAAAGCATCGTCGATATCTCATTTTGTTGCTGCATAAAACTGCTAATAACTTTTGATTGAAACAACAGAATTTAACGTTTTGCAATTTTAAGCGATTTTGTTAACTAAGAACGAGACCAAGTCGGATTTTCATTAAATTTGTGCAGAATTTTTTTACGAATTTAAAGTTCCATCGCGAGTTTTTTCATTAAACCTCAACAGAATCGAATGAATTTTTTGACACATAACGGTACATCTATGGTGAATAAGATACTTGAAAAGTTTTTTACTTCTGCCACCAGAGGCGCTGCAATTCATAGAACAGTGCGTCCAGATTATAAAAGTGCCTTATATACTCACCATCAATTTCTCCAAATTTTACGTTATATCGGAGGTGTGCGGGAGGACCATGTCTATTTTTGGTTTCCAAGTTTACTTTGATCCTTGAACTATTTGTACAAAATTTATTTGACATTTCATCTTATATGGGAGGTGGCCGATAAAGTGGCCGATTTTGAACCTTAAATACGATAAATATTTGTGCCAAATTTCGTTGTCCCTACGTTGAGCCGTTCGAGCCCTATCCTGCTTTCAACAAACGGACATACCTAGATCGATTTTAAATCTAAACAGGACCCAGAAAATATATACCTTATGGGGTTTTAAATGACTTTCGATAAATTGCACTCAGAATGACAAAATCCATATACCCTCCATCTTTTTGATTCACATGATATGCACCGTCTTGATGAGATTAGCAAATAGAAACCTTTGATGAGTCCATAATTAATGCTTCGGTCATGTGTTGCTCAAATGTCATATTTTTATTAAAATTCTCAAAAAGAAATTCATATTCAATAACTTAAAGTTTAAAGCAACTAAATAATTATTATTACAGTGCCAGTGTGGATCCACGGGGAGGGAAAAAGGGAAATTCTCCTCCCCACAATGAAACTACTTAATGGATAATATATACTAAAACATAAATTTTAAGGAAATAGTTGAGAAATTCATTATTTTTTCCTCTCCCAAAAGCTTTATTTGGATCCGCGCCTGTTACAGTGAAAGTAATAAGTTCCATTACATTTAACTTTTTAAAACCATTGTTGTCAAGAAAACCCCAATTAAAACATATGTTCTTTAAAATATTTTAATACTTACAACCCACCTTGCAAGAACCGGATTAAAACAGTTATATTTTAAAATAGGGAGTGTTTGCCACCGTTACATTAGAATGTTTAAGCCTAATTATTAAATTAAATAAGAAAAAAAAATCAAGTTTTCATATTTTAATAACTATTTATACGATTAATTGTCATGCTCGAATTCTTCTTAAACTTTCTGAATGTCATTTATAATTATTATTATAAATACTGTTGCTAACGAATAATTTCCTTGTTCAAAATGAACATAAAAAATAATAATAATAATAAAAACCAGAAACAAATAATACACAGAAAAAATTATTAAGATTAGTTCCGATTTGTAAGAAAAAAAAACAAGAAATAAATAAAATTAACAGCCCACACAACATTTTATTACTATAACATTACTGTTATTTCTGTTAATTATCAGTGAAATGAAATCAAATAAAATCTACTGAAATCATGTTAAATTTTAAACTTTGCTCTAGAAAACAACTTACAAATTACGAAAATAACTGGGTGGAGTTTTTTTTTCTCTATTTCAATTTAAACATTATGTATTAATTTTGTTTTCTTAACTTTTTTTTTTTTCATTGACTAGATTTCTGTTATGAATAGAAAGAAAGAAAAAAAAATCGGTTTCCTAATACTCATAGAGATTGGCACAAACTCAACTCTGGGGAATAAATGAACAAAGTTTTTTATTTATGTTTACAGGTAAGTAGACAGATATGTTCATTGTACAGGTATTTATAAAGAATTTAAATGACATTCCATTAAGTAATTAAGCTCTAACAGAAACACAATCTTAATCAAACATTTCTATATAAAGGAAAATAGATAGACGTACAGACAGACAGACATTGAGACAGTCACTGAGACTTTAGGTTGGAACAAGGTTGACTACTTAAGACTACTAATCAAAGTAACACTTGTATGTATGTAGTTGCAACACGAATATGTTAAGTATATACATACATTTATTGGATTTACACTTTGGTCTCTATCTCTCTCTTTTGCTCTTATCCACATTACAATTTAGTTAGAAAGATGGACGGACAGACGGATAATAAATAGAAAAAATAAATAGTTTAATTGAATGACTCATGTTTTAGGTTGTATTTTCCAATGACCATAAAACGTATTGCTCATAAACATTTCGTCGAAAATTAACAAATATGTATTTCAAATTAATGGCTGAGGAAAATTTTTGCTAAAGCATTTCCTCAAAAATATATTTGCAGCAAATATGTATAATAAAATTATGATAACATATATTTTATAAGAAATTCGGTATTGAAATTTTGTTTATTTTTTTAAATGTACAAAGGGACATAATCGAAAATTTGTGGAAACAAATCTTTAACCTCTAATCGGACAGTGGGATTTGTTCAAAATTTGGTATATTTTTATTTCCATCATAGATGGTTGGAGTATTATGCGTTTGTGCTCATGTTTGTAATGCAAAGAAAAACTCATTGGATTCTCACCTTAAAGTATATCGTTCGACTCAGAATCACTTTCTGAATTGATTTAACAATGTCTGTCCGTCCGTCTGGTTGTGTGTTTGCAACCAGTACCTTCATCACGAATTTTAAAGATATCTTGAAGAAATTTGGCACAATAATGAAGACTATTGAAATTGTTTATGGTCGGTCCTTTATTTCCTCTAGCCCCCATATAAATGTCCTACCGTATAATACGAATTTTTAAATACCTCAATTTTGCATGTTCTTGATATAGTTTTCTACATATATATCCTTGTATTTTCGAATAATATTATTAATTTTTTCTTTGATTTGTTAAAGCAGAAAATTATCTATTGTATAAAAAAAAACTGAAGTCTATTACCTTAACGAGTTCAAAAATAAACTATTTTGAATTTGAAAATTGCAAAAAATTACGACTTTTTCTGCCGAAATAGTATCTGCACTGTTTTTCTCTAAAATAAAACTTTCTCGAACAGTGGCGTAGTTTCGGTTCTATAAAAGATATTGATTTAAAATTTTTTCTATATAACAAACAATAATATCAGCTTAGCAATGTAATTTAGATAAGAAAAATCCAGTATAAATTTTTTCTGATTTTTTTTAAATTAAAGCAAAAAATTAAAAAAAAATGTTTTTTAAGAAACTATAAACATTCTGTAATAAAATCTTTGTTAGTAAACATATCTTAACGAAATTTTCGGCGAATGTAGACTTTGTCATATAAAACGAGAAACTGAAGAAAAAAAAATGTAAGATATTTGTAACAGTAATCCCACATTTCCCACAAACAAATGGGGAAAATCCCAATAATGGATTTGTTTACGGCTATAGAAGCCACATTTTTTTGAAGTCCCGCAAATTTTGATTCAAAACTTTTAACAACATATTACACATACTTAAACTGCATTCCGTTTGTCGATTTGTGCTTTAGAATTTGAGAAAATATAATATAAAATCAAGACTTTCTTATAAAAAAGTGGGTCAAATCCGGGAGGATGTGTACCTTGACCACTTGAGTTATTGGAATTTTTTGCTATCTTAAAGTTAGCTCTGAAAAGCTATCTTTCGAAAAAGCTCAAAATTCGAATATGTTGCTAAAGAAAATTTTATTTTAGATAAAAAAGATTGTAGATACTTTTTCGGCTAAAAAACACAAAAAACGAACTTTTTGGTATTTTCAAATACAAAATCGTTTATTTTTGGACTCGGAAAGGTATTGACTTCAATTTTTTCTTTTTTAAATAGATAATTTTGTTTTTTAATTAGTTAAAAGAAAAAACTAAAAGAATAGGTCAGAAACATTAGGATATATATGAAAAAAAAAAAAAAAAAAAAAAAAACTGAGCCAAGAACATGCAAAATTATGGGGCTTTAAAATTCAAATAAATCCCAATAATAAATCGAAAACTATAAGAGATAAATAGGACATTTGAACATGTTTTTTATAATTCTTATCTGGGCCTATAACAATGTATAAATATTTAAATTCGAACAAGAAACAAAAATTTAGAAAGCGATTGAAAAATTTTTATATCAAAGCTACTTAACTTTAAGATCTCTTTGCTCCACCTCTGAGGGGTTTTTTGTGCCCTCTTTTCCAAATTTAACATTTTACACTAAGTTAGTTAGCTAAGCCTAGTTACAGATTTATTTCCAAAAAATTTTAATTCTGCTTCACTGTGTATTGTTTAGCTGACATAATTCTTCATACAGATTGAAATCAAGATCTTTTATAAAACCGCAACTACGAGATTTTAAAATGACATGTTAATTAACATTTTTATTGTCAGAGATAACTTATTTTGAGCTCATTTAGCTTCGCTTCTTAAGGGTCTGTTTTGTTCTCCCTCCAAACGTCCACTAGCCTTTACTACATTTATTAGAAACCCAACCAGCCGATCAAAAGTTGCAAATTTATTTTCAAAAATTTTCGATTCAGCGTTATCGAGGCCCCAGAAGCATTAACAAATAATCAAAATATTGACCTACTGTGTGGAGCTTAATAAACTTATATTTATTAGTTTAGTTATTATTCTTACTTTTTTCATTAATGATTCACTATGGATTAGCATTATTGATCTTGTAAGGACGCACATTTCTAAGTGATCCTCTTTTATTTTAAGGGCTATATGAACGTTAAAGTAATTTTCGGAAGAGGGATTTATATGGGCGTTATTTTTGTACCAAATTTCTTTAAATTATTGGCTTTATTAAAAATATATGTAATAGTTAAATGAGATTTGTATGGTGAAATAATGAAGCGATCATAAACCATAAGCTTTATACTTGTGCCAATATTGTTTTTTCCAAATTGTGATCTGTACTTTATTCACAAGGTTTTCAGACGGAAGAACGGACATTGTTCAAATCAACTCAGGCAATGATTCAGCATCGAACGGTGTATATTAAGGTGGTTTAATGATTTTTTTACACTAGCAGGGTATTGCTTTAATCCATTTTTTCATTTTTTTTCAAATAAAAAATTGTTTTTTATCAAAAGTGCATCAAAAAATGCATCTGCATTTTGTGGTTATGCAAAATATGAACCAAATTGAAAGGATTATCATTTTATTGCATATTTAATGTCTTATATTTAATATAAGCTTTGATAATTATTTTATGGTTTAATAACATTTTATATCTTAATTTAATATTAAAAAAGATAAAAAATATTTTCTTATATTTATTAAGCATTTAGCTAAATTTAAATTAAAAAATAAAAATAATAAAAAAAGGCAAGTGGTAGAAGGCAAGAAATCGTGATGCTTGTGTTCAGTACAACTGAAAACTTAGATAGAAAGGAATTAAACCAAGTAGGAAATTTATATAAATATTTAAATATTCCCATAATTAATAAAATATATTATTAATTATGGAATAAAAAGTAAAACGAATCAATAATTGTTATTATTAGCTCACAAAAGTAGGCAAAGTTTTGTTATTTTTTCATACAGCCTTATGTTATGCTATATTAAATAACTAGAATTTTTAAATATTAATTCCGATTTTTGATTTAATTTTTAAATAAAACTATAAACTTTCATTTATAGCATTTTTTTCCTCAAAGGTTTTTAAAATTGTTTCCCAGCTAAAGGGAATTTTTTCTATACATTTTGTCTTTCATTTGTAACTTGAAGGTGATTCTCGATTAAATTATAATTCATTTATATATAATTAAATTTACTAGTTAATAGTTTAGCTTGTTTTTTATAGATATTGCAACGTAAGTAGAAAATATTTATAAAAAATATTTATAACAAAATAGAAAAAAAAAAATTTTATAGCAATTGATAAATATAAATCTTTAAAAGATGACAGTTGAAACGATGTATGTTGTTTAGAGCACGCTAAGCGCCATTTAATCAACAATTGATACAGCTGTCAGTCATGGAATTTGTAGAGTACTTAATAAACTAGCTGAGATAGCAGTTGTTTTTTTTTTTTTTTTGTCATAAATATTAAAACTAAAGGAATTAAAACATTTTATTGTAGGCGAATTTATAAAAAGCTTCGAGGTTTGTTTGAAATAAAGAAAAATCAAAAAGTACCACAAATTATATTTTTTTGATTCTTATTCACGAAGGATCACATATGTCTTAATTTCATGTTTCTAAATTTATTAGTATATAAAATTCAAAAAGTACCATTGAAAAAACAAAAAAGTACCACAGATCACTTTTTTTTGGATTCTCTTTTACCTAGGACCATATATTTGAAAATATTACTTTTCTAGGTTCAATATTATAGAAATTTCAGAAAGTACCATTTGAAGAAAAAAAGTACCACAGAGACCTTTGCATTGAATTCTCATTCACTTATTATTACATATTTCAAATTTCATATTTCTAAGTTCAATATTATAAAAAATTCACAAAATACCTTTAGGAGAACAAAAAAAGTACCACTGAGTCCTCCTTGGGGAATTCCCATGCACTTAGGACTACATGTGCTTAAGTTCATGTTTATAAGGTTTAATATTATCAAAAATTAGTTACGTAATTTGCATAAAATTTAATTTCCCAATTACATACCCTTTTTGGTACTTTTTATTTTTCCCCGGATATTATGAATAATATATTCCAATGAATTTTTAAATTGTTCTAGGATCAAATGTTAAAATATTTGCGTGTGTGTCAGTAAAAAAAAAATATTTTGTGAAAAAAGTACCAAAAAAAAAATGATCCGATTTTAAAAAGTACCACAAAGTCCATTGTATAGGTTTCTTTTTCACCTAGTATTACATATCTATAATTTCATATTTCTAGGTTTAATATTATAGAAAATTCACAAAGTACCTTTAGAAGAACAAAAAGTACCAATGAATCCTAATTTGGGAATTTTTACTACATATGCTTAAACTCATATTTCTAGCTTTAATATTATTAAAAATCCATTATTTTAATTCTATAAAATTTAATTTCCCGATTTTATATCCTTTTTGGTACTTTTTAATTCCCTCGGGTGTAACAAATAATATATTCCAATGAATTTTTAAATTGTGCTAGGATCTAATGTTAAAATATTTGTATATATGTCAGTAGAAAGAAAAAAATATTTGTGGAAAAATTAACAAACAAAATTCACAAAGTACCTTTAGAAGAACAAAAAAGTACCAATGACATTTTCACTCACTAAGGACTACATGCGCTTAAGTTCATGTTTCTAGATTTAATATTATTAAAAATCCAGTATTTAATTTATATTAAAATTTAATTTCCCGATTTTATCCCCTTTTTGGTACTTTTTATTTTCCCCAGTTATAATAAATATTATATTACAATGGGTTTTTAAATTGTACTAGGATCTAAAGTTAAAATATTTGTACCTAAAGTAAAAAAGTGCCCTAAAATGGTACGATTTTTATCCCTATAATGTTCGAATTTTCAAAAAGTATCAAATATGTATTCTCCAATTTTCCTTAAGATACTAATTTAATGCACATAGTATTTCTATGCTTACTGGATTAAAAGATAGATAGGGTTCCGTAAAAGTACCAAATTAAAGTGTTTACCTATTTTTTCCCTAAAAAACGAATTGCAAAAAAAGTACCAGACACTTATACGATTATTTTTTATATCAATAACGTTAACTATTAAAATTTTTTGGTATCTCTATTATTTTAGGAGATATAAATAAGGTTACCGCTTTCAACCCTTTTTACCCTTTTTTACCTCCTAAACATTCGAATCTCCAAAAAATACCGTCTTAGTGGATCTATTTGTAGAAGACTCTTACACAGTCCATATTTTTCTAGCTTTAACCGTTTGAGCTGTAAAATGATGATTCAGCAAGTAAGTAAGAAAGTCAGTCAGTCAATCACTCAATCAGTACTCTTTTATGTGAAGAAGATGGTAAAAGATAATAAGAATTTTGCAAAAAACATAAAACTATATGTATTTTTTTAATTTGTTGAATTTTTATTAAAATATATTATTTTTCTTAATTACATTTCATTCACCTTCACTAATCAATAGTAATTAATGAATTCTTACCAAAGCACTTAAACTTGTTTATGTTTAACAATCACATTTTATTAAAATGTTTTGATTTTATAGTAAAAATTATGTAAAATAATCCCAAGTTAATATCCTATAAAATTAAATAAATTTTGACAAAAACAACAATGAATTAAATACCACCCATATCGCAAATAATAATAACACCACTCCTCAAATATATCTAACATAACACTGGCAATCAAATCAATATAACATTAAACTAATAACTAATCAAAATTCCCAAAATAAAAAAAAATATATGCATTGATAAAATAGAGTCATTTACTCTCCAAGATAATTGCTCATAATAATAATAATAATCTTAATAAAAATAAACAGTACAGTGCACTAAAAAACACATTGAGCACGGATGCATGCCGCCAAAAACAATTAATGTTTATTTTTGTTTTCCTTCTCTTTAGTCAAATTCATGAATGAATTTATTTTGTTTTAAAACCAAATGCTGTGTATGCTGTTGTTGTTATGATTTTGTTGCTGTAGCTTTTGCTAGTTTTTGTTGTTATTACTTAACGTACATGTGTGTACTTATGTATGTGCATTAGTGTGCGTACAAGTGCATTATTTTTATTATTATTATTTATTTTTTGTTTTGTATAAAAACCAGCCAACAAACCAATAATAAAAGGGGCAGCAAACAAAGGGGTACAAACGAGTGATTAGTTTGACGAGACACGATTTATTTTTGCATTCGTTTCTTTTTTTTTTTATTTTTTATTATTATTTTCATATACAATATTACTCAATGTTTTGACTGCATTTTTTTGATGTTGTAGTTATTGTTATTTTTTTTGTATACATTTTGTATAGGGGAGAGTGTGAGAAAGAGTATGTTTATGTTAGATTTGTTAGTGCATTTCAATTGCGGTTTTTTTAAGTTATTGTTTTTATATTTGATACACAGTGTAATGCAAATGTTTTCAAAATATTGGTTGCTCTTCGAGTTCTCAATACATAAATAAATATTCGATAGTTGTTCAGTTATATTATTTAAAATATATCTAAGGAGAAATATGCAAAGAAACTATACAAAATACTTTAAACCATCGATTGGTCGTTTTGTATTGAACTGAAATTAAACATTTTTATTTTCTTAAGATGTTTGTGTTGCGATTTATTTCGAATTTTTATGTTATTTGTTGACGTTTATGTTATGCATATGAAAAGAGCGAATACACTATGTTCCTGAGTGCTATGTGTGCCCACTAAAGCTTTAAACAACAACTCCCTTATTTATAATAAAATTTTCAAATTTATAAAAGCTTTATAGTCAAATTTTCAATACAAATTTTATTAATAAAGGGTTTATAAATTTTAAAATTTTATTATGAATAAGGTAGTAAATCTATTTATTATTTTTGCGTTAGATGTATTTCTCAAATATAAATATATAGTTGTTGTATTGCAAGTAAACACAGTTTTTGTTGTAATTGTGCTAATATCTAATAGAGGCTAAAAATTTACTTTGATATTTTCAGCAAAACGTCTTTGCATACTTTAACCCTGTCAGCAATTGGAAGTTAGTTTTTTTCTACTCTCATTAAAAAGTGTCTTTTTGGACACTTTTAGATGTTCATATGTAGAAAATATACAAATTACAATAACAAAATACATTACCATTGAATTATGTTCTAAAAATCTTGCTTTAGCATAAAGTAAAGAGCATGATCTCGATATGATTCGTACAACGCACGGCGGTGCAGAATCGAAATTTCGTAACTTCTGATCGGCTTGTTGGATTTTCATAAAATTTGGTATAGGCATAGCAGAGGAGTGTAAAATGTTAAGTTTGGAAGGGGGACACAAATCCCTCAGGTGCGGAGCTAAGGTGGTTCAAATTTAGGTACCTCTGATATAAAAAATGTTTAATTTTTGATTCTAGTTTGATTTCAAATAGTTTTTGATTTCTTGTAGTTTTGGAGTTATTTGCCTTTGAATTTTTAAGCACCATAATTTTGCATGTTCTTCGTGTGTCCCATAGATTTTATTCTTTTTTTTAAACTAGTTAAGGAACAAATTTATCTACTGAATAAAAAACTTGATTCGATAAACGATTTAGAATTTTAAAATTACAAGAACGACGACTTTTTGTGTGTGTGTGTTTTTTTTTCTCTAAAATAAAATTTAGCAACATATACAAATTTTGTACTTTTTGAAAGGTAACTTCTCAGAGCTAACTTTAAGATAAAAAACAAGTTCAATAACTCCTTTGGTCATGGTACACACCATTCCGAATTCGAATTTTATATTAAAATTTTGACTTTAGTGTAAATTTTCTCAAATCCTAAAGCACGAATCGATAAACGGAATGCAGTTTAAGAATCTGTAATATGTTGTTAAATGTTTTCAATCAATATCTACGGTACTTCGTAAAAATGTGGATTTTATAGCCGAAAAGGTGTAAAAACCCATTTTTGATAAGAAGCCCCACTATGTATTGTTCTATATCTTTTCAACTTAGTCTATTTTTATTATAACTGAAAAAGATTCAACTGTAAAGCTTTAATATCATTCACCATCTTGCCGATAAATAATAAAACTTTCAGCTGTTGCTACTTGTTTATATATAACTAACGTGACCAGACGTTCCGTTTTTGGCG
Source organism: Phormia regina (assembly GCA_001735545.1). Taxonomy (NCBI): domain Eukaryota; kingdom Metazoa; phylum Arthropoda; class Insecta; order Diptera; family Calliphoridae; genus Phormia; species Phormia regina. Next base: position 3,218 of record MINK01175886.1, on the reverse strand, counting down.
ACAT
>MINK01175883.1:0-10126 GCA_001735545.1 Phormia regina | reverse complement strand
GTATAATATAGGTATTTTGTAGTTATAATAATAGGCTATTTTGTAGTTAGTCAACATTGACACTCTGTAGCTTATTTTGTGTTCTCACAGGGTGACTGCAAGTTCTTGCAGTGGTTTAGGAGCTACAGATTTATTACTAAATATTATTACTGTGGTATTTTTATCCATTGTGCAAGTGTTTGGTTAGAGTGTGTGCCTATTTCGAAGCTTGTGGTTTTTATGTAAAAAAGTAATGTTTTATCTTTTTTTGTTTGGTTTCAATAATTTCGTTTTTGTATAGTAGACATTCTATTATATTTCTTCATGTGATGCAACTACTTACATATATCTGTATATGTGGGTTCTTGTTTGTATGTTGTATTAGGTAAGAGGAATTTTTTCCATTTGTTTGCTAGTCCTGACACATTTATATTACATGTTGTCCATTTATACATTCATACCATTTATTGCTTCTACATGTACGTTTTATGTATTTTGAACGTATGTCAAACAGTAGTTTCAATGATATTTCCAAGTATTTTTTTTTTTTTTTTTGGTNNATATTTCCAAGTATTTTTTTTGGTATTGGATTAAGAAAAAAAGACAATTGGATTTGGACTAGTTTGTAGTTAAAAGTCACAGATTCCCCATATACGTTAAACAAAATGCAATCACACGTGCAATTAAGTGGATTTTCTAAAGAATGGCGTTTTAATGTAATCTGTAAATTGCTTATAAAGAAAATAGTTTTTCTTTGATGCTGTTTTTTAAAAAAAAAGGATATAAATTTTAATAGGGGTAACTAAATATTTAACACTTTGTGTTAGAATTTTGTCCTTCAAACTATAAATTTTATTTGATTGTTTTCTGAACCACGGTAGTCCTATCTTTAACATAGGACATTCACATATTTACAAATACATTTTATGCACAAACATACATATGTATGTGTGAGTATGTATATGATTGTTTAGTTTTTAAATTATATGAAATATTTCTCATACAGATAGACAAATGTAGTGCTAGATAAATACTTTTTTTTTTTTTTGCTTTTTCTATTGCAGTTGATTGCTGTTTGTTGGTTGTTCTTATTGCTGTAAAGGAAATCGTATGAACAAATAGACAAAAAAACAAAGTGAAATAAGAGAAATAAAAATCAAAAAACTTTTAACAAATGTTTATGTGGCAACACAGTTGGAAATGTTCTGTTTTATGTTCAAAGTGTTCAGTATATGAATTCGAATAACTAATGTTATAGAAAGTTTTGCAAAATGTTACAGTATTTATGAGTTTGGTGAAAATGGCAATATGTATTATATACGTTCATAAACCTCTCAAAACTTTATTTTGTAATGCAGAAAAAATAAATTGCTAAAATAGTGAAAATACTAAATATATGCATTAGTGTGGCCCCAAAAATTTAAAGTATCCTTGTTCCTGGGTTAAATGAAAACTTACTTCATTTTAAGACCTATTTTTTAAATTTTGGTCCTAGCATTATCATTTTGTAAGCTAATGAAAGTATAGTCCTCAAGCAGTTATAGCGAAACGGATTTTTGTGTTTTTTTTTAAATTTTCAAACTTATTTAAATTTTATTAAAAATTTTCAAAACATAATTTTAACCATATACAAATCTTTCTATATGGGAAGGATTTGTATGAAATAAGCGTATTTTTATAAGCTTTCCAATGATATATAATACTTTATACTTCTTGAGAGATAAAATCAAGAGAAATAAATCAAACAATGAGATAACATTAAGTTTAAGTGAAATACTCACAAATTTTATTCATTTGATTTAGTTCACGAAAGGATAATGCCAAGACGAAAATTTTGAAAAACTGTCTCTTGGAATGAAGTAAATTTTTATTTGAGGCCACCCTAATGTACATACATAGGCGAGAGGTTTTTAAATTTTTTTTGTTTGCAAAGTGAAGAACTTTTTTTTAATATATAGAAGCTTTTAAAATAAAAAGAATACATTTAAAGTTTTTTTCTTTTTTTTTTTTAGTAAAAAAAGGTGAAAAATAGAGAGATAAAGTTAAATAAATTTTAAATAAATTAAATAAAAACTTAACACCTTTGTGAAAAATATCTTCAGGTATTGCGTTATAATTGAACCAGTACAAGTTCATTTCGCAACGATACGTATTTTGATTTTTTATTTTTTTAATGACGAACTGGTTTCACTGATCGACAAAAATTTTCCACTTGAAATAAATAGTTGGACTTGATGAATTTTGAGGTGCTAAATACCAATCTACTTATAAGTTTTTTTTCCATCGGTCTAGATCTTTTTTAGACGTATCTAATATTCACTATAGTAAGGCTTTACTCTAGTATACATTATCATAACATGAGAATGATGTAAATGACCTGATATAAAGTGATCAAAAAAAGATGCGGTTTAAATATCTTCAATCACCTTAACTCCAGTTTTGTATGTGCTCAATAGTTTTTGGAGTTATTTAAAACTAAAAATTCGAAAAGAATTCTTCATGTTAATTTTAAAGATTTCTTTTTTTTTTTTTTTACAAACATTCTTTAAGTAATTATTAAGAACTTCCAAATACGTTTAAAATATGCACTTTGTTCCACTTTTGAAGTTGTGAAAATGTTCTCTTTTTGAAGAACTTCCACGTTTTTTGCTGGGTAGTAAGGGCTTTACTCTAGTATAATTTATCATAAATATAAATGTAAATGACTGATATAAGTGATACAACAAAAGATGCGGTCTAAAAATATCTTCAAATCACCTTAACTCCAGTTTTTGTATGTGTTCAACAGTTTTGGAGTTATATAAAACTATAATTCGAAAAGAATTTCTTCATGTTAAATTGAAGTATTTGGCGGTCACACTATAGAACTGAAGAATAGTTTGCCCAGTGGAGGCTATAACTCCAGAACCGTTCATATTATTCTGTTATTAATTTTCAAAATAAGTTCGGAGATATTAAATGAATATAAATATAAGTCAAAGACAAATTGGACTTAACCATCCTCACGTTATAGAAGTGTGACTGCTTTAAGAAAATCAATACCTGACACAAAAAAAAAAAAAATGAGAGACCTTCTAATCCACTCATTTTTTTAGAGAAAAACTATTCTTTCGTATATTTATTTTTAAATAACTCCGGAACTAATAAACGGATACAAATTTTCTATTAGAACAATTTAAAATCAATTTTATTTCTCATATTTTTTAGTATCAATATAAACTGTTCTTATGTTGTAGTAAAATATACTCAAGTAATCGTTCTATTTAAGGTGAAATATTAAACATGCTCATAAAAAAATTCTACCAGATGGAAAAAAATGAAAGCAGATTCGTGTTTGGCATTGTTAGAATATATCTAGTCCACATTTTTTTTATTTGTAAGGAGGACAAGAAATATGTTACCCAACTTTTGCGATTTAAATTTATTTAGTTTTAAATATTGAATATGAATGCTGTTAGTAAAGACAGTCTTAACGAATTTAAGATAATCAGAAATTTCATATTTAGATGTGATCTGCAAATTTCAATAAAATTCTTGACCTTATTAACTTTATCACAATTTAAGATATAAAATGCGGTTGTATTTCACTGATTTCATCTCTGGTTCTGTGGTAAAATCACTCATTTACGATCCTTACGCTGATCACTTTAAAAACCAAAGACCTTGTTCCCCTAACAGGAAAAAATTATACAAAATAAAATGTACATAAGCTTCCACTTTCACCAGAAAATATTTCACTAAAAAACAAAAACGAATAATAATCTGCAGTTAATATTCTCACAGATATCCTGATGAAATTCAGCTATAGTATTAACGCCTTCATTTTTCTCATAAAGACCAAAATATATAGGTTATTATACAAATTTTCAATATTCTTTTGAAGAAAAATTACAACTAAGACATCAATGCAAGATACTCGTTTACAAGCTCTCAAAAGAAAACTTCATCAATGTTTCAGAATAAACGAAAAGCATCTGAAATTAAAACATTGCAGCTGGAAATTTGTGGCAATTTGCACCAATGGACCGGTCTCTCAATATCAGTTGAGTATAAATTGATACCAATAGTTCATCACGAAAGTTCCAATTGAGAACCAGTAGATACAAACAAAATCACTAGTTATCAGTTGAGAGTCAATATACAATATAACTTTCAAGAGCGCTATTAGAAACTCAAGCGCAATAACAATCAGTATTTAGCATTTAAGTGTATGAAACAAAACATATATTAGATGATCATGGGTTCGACTCGAGGTCCCGTCGTCGACATTAACAAAAAATTATAATATAAAAATAATTTAAGAAAAATGAAAGTAAAAAAATGCTTAAAAAGTAAATTATTACCGAATTTTTATTATATTAATCGACACTAAACCTATCCTCTTGGACTAGTCCTGTGACATACCATATGATCTGTCCTAAGGGACGAATTAGCCACCTCCAATGTCACTATGGAACTATTTAACAAATTAATAGAATTACACATCTCATCTGAATAGGTTTCTGTGTGATTTATTCACAGACATATCACAGACGACTAAAGTTATGTTTAGACTAGTCAAATGCTTGACCAAAAAAATGTTACCACTTCATTTTCTACCGTCTTCATTTTAAAGCTAAAATAATTTTAATTTATCATTATGCTGTTATGCTCTTATAAAACATTCGCAAAATTGAACAACGTCAACATTTTTTTTTGTGTAATTAATGGTCACGCAAATATGGTCAAATATTTGACAAGTGTGAACTTAGCATAAGATAAATGAAAACAATGGGTTTTAGAAGATAAAAATTTTAAGTTAGATTTTGTAATGACAACGAATAACATTTATTTTCAAATATAAATCGTCAATATAAAAATGCATATTACTTTATAATTTGCACTTAATCTGAATAGGCATCAAATATTTTTCCTCTTCTCGCATTTAAAAATATTTGACAAGAGTTCATAAAAAGATAAACTTGTTTGACTAATGTAAGCAAAAAATTAACTCCATATTTAACAGCAGAAATTACATCAAAATACAATCAAATAATTTTTGACAAATATTTTGAAAATAAAAAATAAATGAACAAAAACATTTACCTTGAGTAGGGAATCATGCCCACCTATCCTAATAAATAACCAAGTAATACTACAGCAATCGGAGGTTAAATACCTCGGAATAAATCTCGAGCGATGTCTTACTTGGAAATTCCATATGGATGCAAAGTTGACCCAAATGAAATTGAAATCACTCCAAATAAATTGGTTACTTGACAGAAATTCTATGCTCAGTCTACTACTTCTCTACTTCTACTCCTCAATAACTCAGTTTTAAAGCCAATATGGACTTATGGGATCCAGTTACTGAGTACTCAAATATTGAGAAAATACAGAGACGCCAAAACAAAATATTGCGAACTATAACCGCAGTCCCTTGGTATGTAAGAAATACTAACATACATAAGGATCTAAACGTTGCTTTGGTAAGAGATGTAAAAAAAGAACATGCAGGAGCATATTTGAAGAGATCGGTAATACACCCTAACCCACTAGCACGAAATATACTAAGAAGTAATGGACACATCCGATTCAGAAGAAGAAACACTGCAGAACTGAGCCGAAGTTAAACCATATGTATTAAAATTGCCTTTAGTCCAACGTTGGTCGAACTAAAGGATCGGGGTTTACTTTACCGATTCTTTTATAACCTTCACCATCCTTCCAACAATTAAAATGTTCGCCTTAAAGTATGCTTTCATACTTTCATTCTAAGTTCTTAGCATAAACAGAAGGTTCAGAAACTCGAAAACCAGTTATTAAAACCGGTTTCCTTCATTTATAAACAGATCTTGCGGAATTTCAATAGCAAAATTCTCGTCAGTTAACGGTCAGATTCATAAACGCCATTTCAACCGACACATAGGCGAACGGGCGTGGTCATATTGTTATCATTTCTTTCAAGAATACACAAAATATCTACTTTATTTGCTCTTCGACGGAAATCAAAGTTGTGAAAACTACAAAGGGAATGACAAACATATATATATCCTTTACAGATGTCATGAAGAATTTCTATTTCTATGTAAAATAAATTGTCGAAAGTTATAAAAATTTAAACCTTGATTAATTTACTTCTAAGTTAAGTTAATACAGCTAACAATTCTAAAATATTTAATTATGAAATATTTTAGAATTCGAAATAAATTTTCCATTGGCCATTTTTACATGTAACTATGTTTGAATGAATGTTTGTATGTATTTGAAATAAAATGTGTACATGTAAATAAATAGGAAATAAAGATTTAAATAAAATTGTTAAGGAACACATTTCAAAAACATATATCCTTTACAACTACAAAATTCTTAGTTTAATAGTAAATGGAATACAATTTTGTTTTATCCTACAAATATCCACAAGATATGATTATAAACATGAACATTTAAATAGACTAATGTTTGGTATGGGTAATGGTCATATACATACATATATATCTAAAATAATCTTGTTTGTTGATTTCTGTTATTTGTTGTCCTTTATTTTTATTCTCTTTTTATGCTATTGATAAAAGTTTTATACAACAAGAAATGATGGGAGAAAAGAAAAGAACAAACTTAATAAAAAGTACTTAGTTGTATAGTACGAACATAGATTAAGTTAATTTAAAAGTAATCGCATGTTAATTGGCATAATAGTTACTAGTATGTAATACATACATACAGATTTACAAAGTAAATAGCAATAACAACGACATTCTAAAGACAGGAAATAAAGAAAAAGGACAAACTACTTTACTCTACACTAATACGATTTTATAAAACGGATCATTTTACTATATTGACTAAAGCATATATGTAAAGAGAGATAGTTTTGCCATTGAACCAATAATACACACAAGCAAATAGTTTATACACCTACAAGAAAAAGGTATTGCATATTTATTTGTATGTATTTATAGGGGCTTAACATTTAAATGTATAATGCATTTAATGCATTTAATACATTAAAATGCCTTTCTAAAGTATCTCTCTTTTACTAAAACTCTAGCTAATATGTGATTTCTTTTTTATTTTATGTAGCTATTAGTAGATGATTTACTAGCATGGCCTTTGGATATACATACATTTCATACCTTGGGTAGTCGGTATTTATGCCAACTAACGCCTCTGCTGCTTCTTCGTTGCATCCTGATGAGATCTGTTCCCGATTCGCAATGGAAGGTGTTTTCATCGAGCCAGGAATTGAGAGAGTGGATGCTGGTTTGCGGAGCTAAAAACAATAATAAAAATAAATATTTTAATATAAATTGTTAAGTGCATTTTTCGAATTACTACATGATAAACTACTTTTTTTTTTGCTTTTAATTATTTACAAAAGTGTTTGTAATTAAAAAAGAAAAATATTAAAAAAAAAATTATTTGTATTTGTATACAACTACCGTGTATGTACAAGATTTAGTTTGTATTAAGTATTTACCACATAACTTGTGCATTAATATATATTTTACTTTTTTTCGTATTTAATGTAATACAGTCAGTATTTGTTCATCTATGATTAATGGAAAAATTGCAGTTGCAATTTTTTTATTTATATATTTATTTACAATTTTATATACTAAGTGCCACCAATCAAAAATAAAAAAAGAATAGAATAAATTGTTTAAAATGTTAAAAAATTTTATTTTATTTTAAATCAATTATTTTTAAAAACTTTTAATATTAAAAAATCTGAGAAAAGAGAAAAATACAGTCGGTCGAACCATTTAAATGAATTGATACAAACATCCTCATAATTTCGAACACTTAGGGACAGAGTGTCATTGCTCTTTTCACATACATAACATGAACGTTAAGAAAAATGTAAAAATTCCAAATAAATAGATAAATTGCAACACAAAGATCGTAAGAAAATAACGTAAAAATTCCAAATAAATAGATAAATCGCAACAAAAGATCTTAAGAAAATAACAATTTTTAATTTCAGTTCTACAAAGACCGACCAATCCCCCTTTTGTGCCTATTGAAGCTTTAGGGCGATTCCCGTAAGTGGGTCTATATAAACAGATTCCATTAGATATAATAATTTTATTTCTACTTACGTAAAACTTATTTGTGCCAAATATCAATTTAGTACTAACAATCATATGGTTAAATTTATTTTCTGAGAAAGGGGCTAAGTGAAAAAATGGATCCATCACAACTAATTTCAATAGACATTGTCTTTGTAATATTAAAGTCTCACGTTAAAATTTCATTAAATTATCTTCAAAATTATGACCTGTATTTTGTGCACAAGTTCACATGGACAGCCTACCAGCCAGACGGATGGACGGACATCGTTAGATTGATTTAAAAAGTGATTCTGAGTCGATTGGAGAAAAAATGAACCGATCACAACAAATTTCAGGTGTCTTCGTCCCTATAACATAAAAGAACCAAGTGTCAAATGCCTTTGAAATATCTTCAAAATTATGACCTGTAATTTGTGCACAAAATTTACATGGATAGCCTGCCAGCCAGATAGATGGATGTACATCGCTAGATCAATTTAAAAAGTTAATCTGAATCGATTGATATACTTTAAGGTTGGTACTGGATAACTGTTTCTAGGTGTTACAAACATCTGCACAAAACCAAAGTTTGTTAGAAATTATATACAACATTTTGGGAGGTCTTATGTTTATCGGAATAAAAAACTAATACAGGGAAATAGAAACATGGGATTACTCCATGAGTTCGAATAGATGGTATTAACCCTCCGTCATGCACATGCATCTGACCAGCTATTTTACGAATTTAACTGTGATTTAAATCTATTTGGCCAAGGATTTGAGTCTCCAAATACCCTCTACAAATATTGTGAGGTATTGTTTTATGAAAAAAAAACATTAAAAGAAACAACAAACAAAATATATGTGGATTTTTTCATATATACATCGTATACGTTGCGCATGTATCTGACCAGATACAAACACATTTTGTATGAAGAGTACCGTACTTTATTGTTTTTTTTTATTTCTTTCTCTGCGTTTGGTTCCTCCAAATATTGAAAACCGAATGAACAATATTCTCATCATTTCCAAATTATTTTTATATGTTTTTCCAAAACACTGAGGGGTTTGGAGATATTAAGTTTGAATTCCGAAAAAATTCTCCAGAAATATTAAAAAAAAAGACATGTAAAAAAATATATATGTTTTTCATAATTGCTTCGACATAAAATTCAATCCTTTTTTTTATGAAATATTAATTAATTTTCCAATTAATTTCAAATTAATTTTTTCCATATTAAGACATTTAATACATCTCGATCGGAAGATCTCTAATGAACATAAAAAGTTAATACTTTATATTTCATAATAGCGTATAAAAAGTGACACAGTATCCCACCAAGTATAAGTTCTTTAACAGCATAGAATAATAACGATAAGAATGAAATTGTAAAACTGGGAGTTTAAAAAGGCTCAAGAAGAAATATTTCACATAATATTTCCCCTTAAAGTATGCTATCATACTTTCACATTTATAAATCTTTAATGTAATGCTTAATAAAGTAGTTTGCTTATAAACCAATTTTGTTGATTAAAAAACTAAAATTTTATAAAAATATTTAGGACCGATCGATTTAAAAATAAATATCTTTTATTTTAACGAGGACTTCAAAATTTAAAAATGTGTTTTGCTTAATATTACAGGGAAAATATTTTTTTTTCAGCACAAAAATTAAATAAAAAAAAAAACAAAAAAAAATTAAAAAAAAAAAAAAAAAAAAAAAAAATTTTTTTTTTTTTCAACACAAAAATTAAAAAAAAAAAAATACATTTACAAACCGATTTCACTAAAATTCAATAGCAAAATTATCGAAAAGATTTCCAATCATTTGATATATGTATTATATATGTCAGTTATCGACGAGCTTTATAAATGCCATTTCAACAGATACTTGATTGAATTTTAGACAGTATTAGATCTCAAACTTTTCACACTAACCCTAAGAAGTATTTGAAGTAGGAAATAATCGAATTGATTTGTATCTAAAATATTTTTAAAATAATATTGATGCAATTTATTTTGCAAAATTATAATATTTTAAACTTTATACTTGCTTTTTTAAATATTAACATTTTTACAACTTAAAATAAAAATTTGTTCCCTCCAATCATAT
>MINK01175880.1:0-12026 GCA_001735545.1 Phormia regina | reverse complement strand
TATGTATGTATGTATGTATGTATGTATGTATGTATGTATGTATGTATATATGTGTATATATATATAAAACAAATATCAATCTTTCATTTTTATTAAAATCGCTTCAAAAGTTTTAAAACCCAATAAGCGAATTTTCGATCATTTCTTCTTATTTGGAATTTGACATACATATTTGCCATCCAGGAAAGATATTTATTTCTTTATAAAGTTTAATAGATTAACAGTCGTATTCACAAAATTAATGTATTCTTCATAAATGTTTACAAACTCTTTCTTATGGAAATTTACATAAAAAAAGTTAGTAAACCTTTATCAAACATATGTACATTATTTTTATGTGAATATGGCTGTAAGTCACCAAAAATCAAAACCATACATTTAAACTTTTTACTTATCATCCGAATGCCGACCACTGTTTCTTTTTTTTTTTTTCATTTGTTAGTGTTTTCAAATAAAAAACAATTTGAATATTTATTTATTCAGAAAAAATGTATTTATTTAAGTGAATTGTATTATTATTATTATTATTTTTTTTTTTTTTAATATTATATTTTTTGTTAATATATATATATAATTTATTTCTTTACCATCTGTAATTATTTTGATGCACCAAAAGTTCGAGTTAATTAATTTTTATTTTTTTTGTCATTTTATTAATACATTTTATTTTATATTTAAACTGTATTTTTTGTTTGTATTTGGAAATATAATGATAAAAGTTTGCAACTAATTTTTATTATTTTTATTTAATTAATTGTTGTTAATATTTCTTTTTATTTTATTTTGTTTTTTTTTTTCATACTGATATATTTATTTAGTTTTTAAAACTTGGTTTTTAAATAATAAATAATAATTTGTTTCAACTATTTCTTTAATAATTTTTGTTTTCTTTAGCAAAAAACTGTTTAATTTTCTTTTTTTGGTTTATTTTAAAGTTTGAGGAATTAGAAATATTTTATTTTTTTTTTTTTATTTTTGTTAAATTGCTGTTATAATTGTTTAAGGGATTTTAAATTGTTTATATTTTTTGTTAATATTATTAATTAGTTATTAATAATTGTATGTAAACTTTTGTTTATTATTATTTTTTCTTTAATAATGCTTCATATATATATATTTTTCGTTTAAAAAATATATTTATTATAGAAAAAAAAAGAAAAACTACAAAATATTTTTAAAATATTCGTTTTGTTTTTTAATGTAAAAATAACTAAAAAATTTATATAAATAAATATTTTTTTTTTTTTTGTTTTTTGGTTTATAAAATATTTTTCTTATTTTTTATATTTATATAAAAAAATTCATATGAAAAAATATTATACCTAAATTGTATGTTCTAATAATTATTTTTTAATAATAATTATGATAAAGTATATTTTGTTTTTTGTTTTTATTTTATTTATTTTTTTTTTATATAAATATTTTGCTAAAGGAATCATTTATTTAGGGAGATTTTTTTAATTATAATTTATTATTATTTTTAATATTTTGGTTTATATATGGAAGGATGTGTTTTATAATTTAATTAATATTTTTATTTAAAAAGGGGCAATAAGGTTAACAAAAATTCTTTTAGTTAAGGTACTACTTGAAGAATAATTTTGTTTACATCTCAGTTTGTTTTTTTTTTTTTTTTTTTTTTTTTTTATTTTGTTTTTTTTTTTTTTTTTTTTTTTTTTTTTTAATTTTAATTTGAAAAAAAAAAAATATTTCCCATTTTAATTATATTTTATACTCGATATTAAAAAGTGAAGAATTTAATAAATATTAAACTTTCTTTTAAATCATTTCGATCCTCTTTGAATAAGTGTTTAGTCGAGACACTGTTACAATGGAATTTTAATGAAATTACACATTTTGGAAATAAAAATACCTTATAAAGGTATTTCATTATGTCAAGGATTTAACGAATTCAACTCAGTTTTTGTTGTTACTTGTTGTTGTTGTTGTTAATTCGGCTATTTCGATTTTCTTATAACGAAAACTTATAATAGAATAATATTAGCTTTATCGTATTTTAATCTCTTTCTTGGAATTGTGCTGATAAATATTTTACAGCAGTGGTCGGCACGTGAAGTTAGCTGTTTGTCATTTTCACATACACAACGTCAAACTATTTTTTTCCCGACCTTAGTTTAAGAATCTTAAGTAGATCATTGCTTGGCACAATTCTAAATCAAGATTTTGGTATGGCGAATAGGCTTGTCAACTGAGGGAGTCAATCGACGCTTTTGATATGAAGAGAAGATAATTTTATTTTCACCAATCTTCTAAACATATTTTCTTTGACAAATCTTATTTTATGTCAGCAAATCCTTTATTTCTTACCATTAAACAAATTGTTACTTTTTAATATTGAGCACAAATATTAAACTGTTTGTTAACCAATTTCAAATCTAATTATTTTATGTATTTACTTTTAATAAATGTTTTTTTATTTATTTATTTAATATTATTTTTTTTTTTTTTTTTTTTTTTTTTTTTTGCAATAGGTACCAAATTTTTAACTTCTTTTATTTTAGTTTTCATCCAATTAATTTCACTAATTAAAACAGGTTTTCTAGCTACTAATATTTTAATTAATTAATTGATTAATTTTATTTCACTTTATTCATCAATTGATTAATTAATGTTTTACAAAAATTGTGCTATGAAAAGTTTCAAAAAATAATTTGTCTTTTTATAATTTATTTTTAATATTTACTTTTTTTTTGTAATATTCTTTTATTTTATTTAAGATACAAATAAATTAAATGCTTTTTTAAAACTCATGATTAAATTTGTTTTCACGAAAATTTCTTTCAACAAATTTTTGAAAAAAATTTATTATATATAAAAATCATTAAGTAGGTAAGAATGTAGTATATTTTCTTATTTATAATTTTTTTTTTTTTTTATAATTACAGGTTTAAAAAAGCCAATTTTTTTAATTATAATTATTAAATATTTAATCGATTTTCTTCATTTGTTTGAAGTAAAGTTTTATCATTTTCTTTTTTTTATGAAGTATTTATTCAAGGCGTTTTATATTATATATTTATTTTTGTAATTAAAAACGTTTAAGCTTTAGATTAAGGATATTAAATTTTTATGTTTCTTTAAGTTTTAATTGTTTAATTAAAAAAAAACTAATAATTGTACTACCTTATTTTCTTGTAATTCGTATGTTTTTTTTTTATTTTAATTATTTATACAACAGTTGGTTTTCAAATAATTTAAATTTTTTAATAATAATATTGTTTATAAGTCTTGTATTTTGTTAATAAAATTACAGTTTTTTTTCGCTTTTTGAGTTTTATTTTAAAAAGTGATCAAGTGTGGGAATTTATTTGCCAGAGAAATAAGAATACAAAGATTTGTTTTAATATTTAAAAGTTTAGTTAATATAAGGGAAAGGTGGAATATTACATATAATTAATAAAGTAATCAAAATTAAAAATATAAATGTATAGAAGAAATATTTCATAAATATTTGTATATTATTCAGCGTTTTTGTTGCTACAATTCTGTATTTTCTGTCCAGAGAGCAAAGGATAATAAAATTTTATTATTTCCTTCTCATCTCCTATATATAAACTCATAATTGCATTTCGGTTTCAATCTTAGAATAAATGGATTTAAATAAATCGATATCACTTTTTTCAATCGATTAATTCCGTTTCAAGCGTTAATTAAATATATGAAACAAATTCTATTGATCAACTTTTAAGAACTGTCTGAGTTTAAAGGAGGGTAAAGAGAAAAGAATGCTGATCTTTTACATTCTATTTAACTCTTTCGAGTTAAAGAAAATGTAAAAAAAAACATTGCCTTGTGTGAGTTGCGGTATTAACGGGTTGTCTTCACTAGAGATATTAAAATTATTCGCTCAAATTTCAATGTTTTTAATATGGCGTACATGTGTTTATGTTACTTCCTTGATTTCCAAGCATCACGCACAATGTTTTTTACTAATACGCGCAATTATTTACTTTGTGTGTGTTAGTAAAAAAACATTGTGTGTGATGCTTGGAGTTTAAATATGTTAGTTAGTGTTAGAATTTTCTGTGAAATTTTAAAATTTTGCAGAAAAATAAAATTTTTGTAAATTTTCATATATTTTTTGTGAAATTTCGGATTTTTTTTTTTATCAAGTTCTAGAATTTTTGTGAAACTTAGACAATTTTTTTTTTTTTTTGAAAACTAGATTTTTGGTTAAAATTTCGAAGATTTGGTATAACATCAAAGACCTTCATGCAAACAATTTTTTTTTTTCATATGTTAAATATAAGGACATTTTTTAAATTAAATGGCTGCGCTATTATAAAGGAACATGTTAAAATTAAACATTTAACATTAACTACATATATGGTTGATAAGACACCACAAATGGTAATAAAATACTTATTCCTTTATGCTGATATCTACATATTTATAATTCACAAACTATGGTCAAACATAGACAACAAAACAATTTATCATTGTAATATTGTTCAACTTTTTCTTTCAATGCAATAGATTTATTTTTCTTGAAAAATATTTCTTCTGCAATACTAGGTATTGATACCAAAAATATTTTCAAATGTATTATGGTGTAAATACCTTCAGTATGTTGGAATCTTGAAATTTTCGAAACGTAATTGCATCTATTAAATAAAATTTCGGCATACTTTTTGATTTGTAATTTTATTTCTATTCAATTCTGTTTAATTTTCTTAAAAATATTTTAATAAAGAAAATAAAAAAATATAACATTCAATAATACTTTCCTTAATAGATTTGTTGATATGTATTACAGAAAATAAAAGTATAGTCGTTAAAAAAATTCTATATAATTACCATTAATTTACATTTTTATTTAGTTATTATTAAGAATAAAAATTTAAAAAATCTAAACTCAATTTTTCTCTACTAACCCAGTAAAATGTAAAAACCAAAAAGCTGACACCTCAACTTCATAAAAGTATCATTCACAAAATGAACTCCTCCAATAAATAAAAATATGTCGAATATGCCGAATAATATATACTTTTTGAGTTTATTATAAAAGTACGTTAAGATATATTAATGTCCTTGCGTATACCATTTTTCAAATTATGTCAAATAATTAATATTATATATAATATTTCTTAATTAAATTCCACAGTAACTTTCATTAATATCCGAAAATCTTAAATAAAAAAATAATAACACTTTGAAATCACCATATATCGTTAGAATACCATAACTCCATTTTAAAAATTTAATAATTATCCCAAATAAAACGACATTTAGTTTTTTATTTTAATAATAAAAATAAACATGTAATTTTTCTTTGTATTCATATAAAAGTATAAATTATAATATAAAAAACAACAATTCTAAAAAATATTTAAAAATTTATTATATAAAAAATAAAATTAACAAAAACACAAATTTAACATTAAATATAAGAAAGAAATTGCAATATAAAAGTATAAAAATTAAAAAATCAATATATAAAAATTTTTAAACTAAAATGGGATTCTCTTTTTTTTTTATTTATTATAAAAAAACAAACAGGAAGTTTATAATATGTATTTAATAAAATTAATTCGAAATGTTTTATGTAAAACTGCATGTTTTCTGTTTTAAGGGCGAGAGTTTATTAAATTTTTATTTTGTATTGTTTAAAGCAAGAAATAGCTTAAAGATAAATTAGAGGTTTTTTAATTAATTAGATATATATTTTTCTTTATTAACTGTATTCAAAGAGGGATTTTTTTATATATAGATTATATATGTATGTAAGTATGTATATATATTTTTTTTTGTTGGTTTGTTTTCTTTATTATTATACATGTAGAAAAAATTATATAAAAAAGTATAAAAAATTGTTTATATATATTTATGTATGTATATATATAAAAAACAATAAATATAATGAATTTTACTACCCGGTTAAAGTTAATTTTTTTTGTAGTTTTTTATTTTTATATTATTAAAAATTATTATTATTATTTTTTTTTTTTTAATTTTTGTTATAAATAGTGTGTTTTTTTTAATATTTAAGAGATTTTATTTTAAAAAAATATATATTTTGTTTTTTTTTTATTATAAAAAAAGATGACCTTTTTGTTATAAATGTTTTAAACGATATGTATTACAAAAATACTGTAAACTGAAAAAGGTCTTTAAACTTTTTTTTATTATTTTTAGCTAATACTTGTTTTTTTTAAACACACTATTTCATTTTTTTTTTATTTTTATTATTTAAAGATTTTGACTAAAATTATTATATTTATTTAATAAAAATTCTAGAAAAATTTTACTAATTCTTTATATATTTTTATTATTTTATTTTTTTGGTAAAAATATTTTTTAATTTATTGCCAATTTTTGTGTTTGAAGCAATCTTTTTTTGTTGTAATAAACATAAAAACATTTTACTATTATAATTAAATTATTTTTTTTGTTTATATATATAAAGAAGTCTAAAAAGTTTCAAAAATGTCTTTGCTAATATTTTCATTCAATATTTTTCTTGATAAGTTTAATATTGTTTTTATATTTACAACTTTCTTTAAGGTTTTATTAAATATAAAAAATTAATTTAAAAAACTGTTTAAATTTACTAATTTTTTTAATAGCTACTTCTTTTATAAATTATTTATTTCGTCTTGTTTTAGATTTAAATTGGAAATAATTTTTAATTATGATTTTTTGTTTTTTGAAAATTGAAGCTTTAAATATTTTGCTTGATTTTTCATATATAATTAGTTAATATTGCACATATTTTTTGTTTTAAAATTTTTAATTTTTTTTTTTTTTAATTTATTGAATATAAAATTGTTTACAAACAAAAAATTTTTTGAAAAGAAATATTTTAAAAGCTAAAGTACAATTTTAGTTTAAATTTATGAAAAAATTAATATAAAATAAAAAAAATAATAACAAAAATAATAATAATTAAAAAATTAAACCAAACAAAAAAAAAAAACTAATACTGAACATAAACTAGTTATAAAAACAATTTTCCTTTTTTTAATTTAAATCATACAAACAAAATTTGAACATTCAAATGAAAACAAGTGCCTTATATTTTAGAAAGAAATAAAAGATAATAATAATAAATAATTTAATAATTAAAAGGGAAAAACAAATTTATTATAATTAAAATAATATTATTGCACATTAACATTAAATATTTTTAATTAAAGATGAAAGTAAAGGTTATTAAAAAAACACATTTCAAATAAACAAATACTTTAAAAAATTAGTAAAGTGAATAAAATGATTGATATTCCAGAAAAAAAAAATATAATAAAAAAATTATTCTTTCAAATCTTTAAGAGCTGCTATAATGATCTAATCGATTAGGCCTTTTAATAGCCTCATTAATATTATTTTATTCGATTTCATTTTATAATATTTCAATCCAAATTTTCGACAATAACGATGTCTGAATTATAATCTAGATTTTTTTTTTTTTTTTTAATTTTAACACTTTCATAATTAGGAACGTTAACAAAACTAAATTAAAAATGTGCAAGGTATTATTATTTGGTAAGAAATAAAATATTTTAGATAGATTGATCACTAGGATGTGTGTAGGTATATTCTGTTATATTTGGCAAGGTCTTCATTTCAAATTATAATATAAAAATCGAATTTTTCGAAATAGTTTTGAGTGGAATAACTTGAGACATCTGAGGAAATAAAACATTTACCCCCTGTTTTTATAAGACAACTGAACAAAATCGGTTTGTTCAAATTGTATGGGATAACAACAAATTAAATTTTCAAATTTTATTTGTTGTTTTTCTCATACATTTCTGACGAGACAAATTTTTTCGTTGTGTTATAAAAAACAGGGATAAATTAAACAGACTGACTATGGGAACTGATAAGCTTTGCCCGTAGTAGGAAATATATCAGCTTAAATTAGAATTTTACCACAATCTACAGGTGATGAATATAAAAATCTTCCCATCCTATTTTCATATTGATTTATTTATTTATTTTTTTTTTTTTTTTTATTTAAATAATAATTATGAAAAAAATACCTTTTGAAAATAATAAAAAAAATGCGGAGGATTTACAAACAGAAACAATATATGTTACTAATATATCAAATAATAATAAATGAGATGTACTCTAGGGATAAAATATACTGCACACAGTTAATAAAAATGGAAAAAGTATAAAAGCAATTCAATTAATTATTAAAAAAAAAAAACAAACCGATTATAAAATTATTTAGAAAATAATAGAAAAATCATAGAAAAAAAAAAGTACAAAAGTATAAAAAAGTCCAATTGAAAAAGGGTAGAATAAAACATTAAAAAATGTACTAAACAAGTAATATAAAAATAATTTAAAATGTTGTTAAACAAACACTTTGATAAAAGAAATAGAATCAACATTTTTTGAAAATATTAATGGTAAATATTTTAATGTTCAAATATTCCAAAATTATTCCACCAAAATGTTTATTAATACATTTTAAAAGGCAATAAAAAGGCATTTTAAAATATTGTATTAAAAATCCTTTCTTAAAACTAAAACTTTTTAAAGCTGCTGAGGAAAGAAACAAAAAAAAAAAAATAATAATAATTNNAAAAAAAAAAAAAAAAAAAAAAAAATAATAATAATTAAATTTAAACAAAAAACATTTAACAACATAAACTTGTTTAAAGAACTATTACAATATTTTGATTTACGTATAATTATTATTTAGCATATTTAGCAGGTCAATTTTATAGGTCTATTAAATAAACAAAAATATTTTGCTATTATTTTTAATAAAAAATCTATGTAGATATTAGAGGAAGAGGATTTTGGTATTACTAATTATAATATTTTCAAATATTATATTATTCATTGACTACCAATATTTTAAGCTATTTAAAAAATGTTTTGACTAATCAACATTTTTGTTAAAGTTATTAAGAGTAGAAAAAAATTTTGTTGTTCTTTTCAAAAACAAAGAACGTTAACATTTGATATTTAAAATAGTTAAAAAAAAACAGTAACTACAAAAAACTATCCTTTACGCTACTGTAAAACAATTAAGTAGAAAAAAAAAACAAACAAGAGAACTTGCTTTTGCAATAGCAAGGGTATTTGGAAAAATTTAATAGTGAAAAAAAGAAAAATATTTTAAATTGAAAGCTTTTTCGTTACTACTTGTATTGCGTGTTTGTATTTGCAAACTTGTATTTACGTTGAGGTCTTAACAACCTACCAACGCCGCCGTTAACACCAACGAAAAGGAACAGCACGTGGCCGATCAGCGCCCTCCTTTACTAATGGTTTGTGATATTCGCGTCCTTGACGTGAGTGTATAACCGACCAGCAGTGTTCACAATAGTATTGTAAACAAGTCACATTAGCACAAAAGAAGGGAGCAAATTTACTGCCACATCTTTGTCCCTCGCATTCATCGCACATTTGATCATCCAATACATAGGGTTTGACTTCAACACGTTTATCGATGTCACCGTGTTGTAGCTGCACGAAACGAGCCGATATGGCTGCTATATAACTCTGTTGATTGGAGAAGGCAACACGACCTGCACCTTTGGGATATTTCAATTCAGGATCTGTGTCAATGCCTGCATAGCAAACACCACCATACAAACGATCCATAATCATAGCCAATTCAAAAGCCTTAAGAGGACGTGGCACACCGCCCACAAAAACGGTCTTACGAGGATCCAATGACATGGTGGCATCAAGGACATAATCCGCATCGGCTAAACGCCAGGGGCGTATCTGCACCGGTTTGTCTTTAATTGTGGGCGATGAAACACATAAATATAGTTTATCATCGTCCGTAATGCAAGAATCTATCAATTGCTGTACACTGTTTTCATCTTGGAAGAGTAAAAAGGCATAACCTTTTGGTGGAAAATACGATTTTGATTCGGCTTTGTGGGGCCAATCTACAACCAAAGGACCAAATCGTCTAAACGAACTGGTAATTTCATCCTCATCAATATCCGGTGGTAAACCTCCCACAAAGACCTTGCGTGAGAAGCGTGCTGTATGATCAGAACCTTGTGAATGCGGTGAAGAACGTGAAGGTGAATTTAATTTCATATTTGGATCTAAATATGCTGTGGCACCATTACCTGCTGCAATTGCTACAGCATCCACTTCACCCAAATGATGTTCACTCATCTTTTGTTGATTGCGCATACGTTCTGCCATTATGGCAGCCGCTGCGACATTATTATCACCACCTGGTCCTACAGCGCCCATACCACGCATTATATCATTTAAACAATGATCCAGGGGACGCATATCCAAACCGTTTGGTATATAAGGACCAGCACCCAGGAATGGTGGTGCATCACCACCACCTGAAGCGCCAGCGCTCATGCTACCATTTCCAATTGATAATGTGGGTACACCGGCAGCTTGGGCAGCATTTATATCTAAAGTATAGCCAGGTGTGGGTGAAGTACCTCCTTTGGCCGGGAAAGATATACTACGTCTATATTTGTTGGGTGAAATGCCAGCATTTGAATTTGGTGAAACACCACCGCTACTACCACCAGCTTGTGAACCATTATAAGGCGAATTACCACCACCTCCACCAAGCTGTGGTGGAATTGGTGACGATGGACTATGCGGTCCAGCACCACCTTCTAGTTGTTGTGGTGGACATGGATGATTTGGGGATAACTGCTGCTTGCCAGATAATCCGCTACAGAGATTAAGAGTAGAGATGAAGTTTTTTTGGTTTAATATATAAATATTCGATTATTATTTTTATTTATTATAAATTAGAATTTGCTTTAAGAATTTAGGAATTATTTTTAAATACCTGTTGCTCTAAATGTAAACGAAAGTTTACTAAATGTAAATTAATTAAAAATTTTTGTTGTTTTCAATACATTTACTCGAACGAAACTTTCGTTCGCATTTGGAGAAACAGGCAGTAAATATTAAATAAAGAAAATTCTAGTAAAAATTTGTTGTGGTAAAGAAAAAATATATTTTCTTGAAGGTCTTAGGCAGTTTAACTACTACGTTATTAGATTTAAATTTAACTAGCATTATTAGATTTAAAAGTCATTTCGTTTAAATTCTGTTTCAAAATAACACATGACAATATACTGTTATATTAAGAAAAAATTGGAGGAAACATTTTCTGTTATTGTATCAGTAAACTTTTTTTAATTTTTGTTAGACTTTAAAATCTGCAAAATGATTCAAATATAAGATTTCGAAAAATAAACATCAATATACAGTATCGGTCAAATAAGAAATATTTTAAAGTATTTAATTTCCTTTAATACACACACTTTTAAAACATAATTATTACAGGGATAAGTTTTGTATACTATAGTCTAATTATTACATAGAAAACAAACATATAAAATTTCATAAAAAGGTCCAACTTCACATGGACAACTAATTGGCCCACTATGTAAAAAAATTGTAAAATGCAAGTAGCCTCTTGAAAAATGGGCAAGACATCATCGTGTATACCAGAACTTCGTAAGATTATACTTATCATGAAAAACCACAATAAAAACATTTCTGAAATAGCTAGAGAAATTGGCAGATCAAGAAAGAAGCTGTTGCAAGAAAAAAGAGACCTAGGAAGACTAAAAGTGCTGAAGATCGTTTAATTTACAGTTATGCGAAGAAAAATCCCTTTATATCATCATCAGAGATTCAGAAAAAGGTGTCTAAAGAACATGGAGTAGTATCCATTTAGTAGCAAATCTATTCGTCGCTGACTAAATGAAAAATGGTTTAATTGGCTGTATCGCACAGCACAAGCCACAGGTCCCCAAAAAAAAAAAAATGTTAGAGCTCGTCCAAACGTATTTTGGAGCGATGATTCAAAATGTAATGAATTTGGATCAGATGGGAATAAAAATTTATGGCGTCCTACAAAGCAGGAGTTATACCCTAAAAACTATTTAGCATGGAGGTGCTTACATAATGGTATGGGGTGCTTTTTCATGGCACAGAGTAGGTCCAATCATTAAGGTCGTGAGCAGAATGGATCAGCATCAGTACAAGGAAATACTTCAGCAATATATGATACCGTTTGCGGAGGAAAACAT
>MINK01175878.1:0-14492 GCA_001735545.1 Phormia regina | reverse complement strand
GAAACTGTTGACTTATTAATTGAATATTTATCACATATAGTTTTTTTGTTTTAAACCAAGACTAAAGTCATTTATAATTTTAATTTTTAAATCTTCAGAAAATTTTATTTTAGCCATTTTCGTTAATTATTTACGTGGATTGTAATTAATTATTAAACGTTTAGATTAGAAAAAGAAGTTATGAATAATTATCAGAATAAAATAAATATTGAAATAACTGTATTACCAAAAAATATATGTAAATAATACCGCAGTAATGAGCAGTTAGAATCACTGTCTCTCCCATACTTTTGAATTTGAATTTCGGTGAATTTTTAATAAATTTTATATTAAAAGAGAATACATTACGGTATTTGTGACAATTTCTAACCAAGATCTAATCAAATTTATATTTATTTTGATTGATAATATAAGTTACAGCACACTTTTTCCATTAAATCGAAAAGAGTTGCAGCCTATGATCTTTAATATAATTAAAAATAATAAAATTATTTTTCAAATATATGGCTTAGCAAATGAAATAGCAAATCTCTGCATATCTGCCTGATAAAGCTAAATTTTTAAATAAAATTAAATAATTTGATGACATATCGATTCTCTACATCTCGATATACAATAACATAATTAATATTTACTGAATTAACCAATAATATCTACTGATATTGATACAATTTATACTAATTTTTATAACATTTAATTTGTATCCATATTTCTTTCAGTAACAAATCTTCCCAAACGTCGAATGGAAATATTAAGGAAACAGAACAAACCGAGATTGAAACAAAGACGGAAGATCAAGAAAAGCAATCAAATAAAACACCAACACCTTCAGTAAAGTCGACATCATATTCTCAAAAATCAACAGCATCGGCCCAATCCAGTAATAGCAGTAGAAGTCTTAAAGAGGATACTCCAGAAAAAAAGACAA
The DNA here is from genome assembly GCA_001735545.1 of Phormia regina. Lineage (NCBI taxonomy): Eukaryota > Metazoa > Arthropoda > Insecta > Diptera > Calliphoridae > Phormia > Phormia regina. Next base: position 13,564 of record MINK01175878.1, on the reverse strand, counting down.
CTATGAACGCCAAAGAGGATAATAATCCAAACTCTGCTAAAGAAAATAATGAAGTTGTCACAACACCTCTTGTTGTCACAACACCTCTAACAACAGTTGAAGGGACATTAACTGAAGCAGCAGAAATAACAGAAGTAACAAGTGAGTCACCATCGAAATGGAGAACAGGCGAGGAAGTTTTACAATTAGAAGATGTAGTCGATGGTAATAATATAGATGAAGTCATCGAAGAAAAAGAACAGAAACTAGAACGCAATGGCAGTTTAGCTAGTTTGCAGAGTAAAACGGAGAGTATAAAAACACAACTAGAAGACACGCCACCGGTACTATCAAGAACACAATCTGCAAAATCCTTAGTTATAGAAGAGGATATAGAAGATAATACCAGTTTTGTGGTGGTTGAAGAAATAGATGAAGTTGATAATGGGGAAAACGTAGAAAATTTAAACAATATTATAGAGGACACTAAAGCTCAAGGTGATGGACCTCAATGTTGTTCCAAACCTAATTCGGCTAAATCACGGTCGGTTTCTAGTAGAGCACAATCTCCTACTATAGAAGAAATAAAAGCTTTGTCACGTAGAAATTCTATGGTAAAGTCAATGGAGTCTCTCTATGAAAGACCTCCTTCGAAACATGAATATTTAGATAACACCACCGAAACTAGTTCTCAGTCCAGTGCCCAATTAAACAGTAGCACGGGTTCATCTTCAATACCCTTAAAAGTTCTGCATACACCCCTAAAGCAAAAATCAAAAACTACACATTTCCTGAAAAGTCATCGCAGAATTTCCCCCGTTAAACAATCCATCAAAATGGTACAAGCAGAATTATATCCAGCTACCTTACAACGTTTTGAAAAACCACGTGAGGCCTTAATGAAAACATTCGATCAACTAGACTCATCAAATTGGGAGGTGGTGATGCTGGGTCTTAAGAATATGGTTAGACTAATGAGATATCATCCTGAAAATTTGGATCCTCAAATGCATATGATATGTATACAATTGACTAGATCCGTACGAAATTTAAGATCACAAGTGGCACGTGCAGCCTGTACAGCAGCCACAGAATTATTTACCATTAAATCTCGTTATTTAGAACAAGAATGTGATGATTTAGTATGTGCTCTCTTACATCGTACTGCTGACACAAATCGTTTTATACGAGCCGATGCTACACGGGCTCTTGAATCGATGTGTGACAATTTAACGCCTCCAAAAATTTTAAATATTCTAACAAACAAAGGAGCTTTACATCCAAATGCTTTAGTACGCACAACTACAGCTAAATTACTAAATCGTTTAGTAGAACGTTTAAGTTGCGATAAGATATATACAATGCCCCGAGATCAACGCGATAAATTCTTTGTAACTGGTGCAAATCTTTTGCTCGAAGGCAGCTTAGAAACACGCAGTTATGCTAAGTCATTATTCAAATTACTCTCCAGTCATCCCAGTTATCCACGTCTAGTACTTGAAGTCATACCACCACGGACATATCGTAATATTGAAAAAACTCTTAAGAGTATACGTTAAAATATTAGTTAAAATTATGTATTAGTATATAATTATTTATTAAATAGTATTTATATTGTTTTGGTTGTTTTTGTAAATAAAATCTTTATTAAGAAAACGAGAAGTTCATAGAACATTTAAAACATTACAAACATATAGAAAATATATAGTAAAATCATTTAGTATGTAGAATTGATGTTTCAAACATGCATTCTTTCATTACACACACACAAATGATTATCATTTTAATTTGTAATTGAATAAAATTTTAATACATATAAATTTAATTAAGTAAACTTTGTAATCGAATAAAATAAACATTTTGGCTTAAAAATTGTAAAAGTTCAAAAATTTGGTGTTATGTGCTAGGGTGGGAAATCAAGTAACAAGATTTTAAATAATATGGACGGATATATGTGAAGTCGAAGTATGAAAAAACTTGGGTGAACTTGTTAGATTTCTTTTGATTTATTTTTTATTAAAAGCAGTTAATGGGAGATTATTTTACCTACAGGTTAAAACGAAATGTAAGCTTTTTTTGCTATTCTTTTTTTAGATAAAAACTATAAAATATTGAAATTCATTAGACTATATCAGGGACTAAAAATAACAGTTATTTTAAATTATAATTTAAAAAAAGTAGTTATAATGAATTATCGTTCAACACATTTTAATACACCATTGTGATCGTTATGTGCTCGACTTGTTTTGCGATCTTGGATTTTTATTTTTCGAGCAAGAATAAAAGCTAAAGGCGTTCGTTCTGTGAAATTATGAATATTTTTGGCGTTTCTTAATAACTAGTTTTAAAGATGATAAAAATAAATAACATTTATTCTGCTCGAAAAAATTTTATTTCCGGACTTTTATGATAAAAAATAACCTGCCTGTTATGGAAATCTTAAACAATCAAAAAAAGTAAAACACTAAACCATTTTTAATATCAATTGCCAAATATTTTCCCAAATAATGCTTGTTTACATTAATACGAGCATCAAACATTCAAATGCTGTACGATCAATAGTTATTCAGTTCTTTGCTTCCAAACTTGACTGAGGACAATTTCTTTTGAATAAAAAGTATTTCAAATTACTAATTTACTATTAAAATTTACAGCGTATCAATTCAATTTTTCGTTCCAGTCGTGAGAGGGACAATGAAGTTTATCTGTTGAATTTCGTTATTCTCGTCACAATTGTTATTCTTATTGAAAACAAATACTGATTAATTTAAAATATAAATGTTTTAACTATGGTTATTAAAATTCTTTACAATTGATATAAAAAATGCATATTAAAATTATAATAAATTTCATATTTTAAAACCAACTTACAATAATAGTAACATTTAAAGAACTGATAGTGCTTCAAAATTCCTGAGATGTATTGTAAATTTAAAAATATGTTATTGGTGTCTAAAGAATTCATCATTAGTACATGAATTTTAACAAATTTATTTATTTTTATCTGCATTTGTTTCCATACTTTCCAAATAATTAGCAAAACTATTTCCTGCTACCTACGATGTTTACCGCCACTACTACGTTGATCAGAATTTCGATTTCTACCATTATTATAATGTCGTCTTCTGCTGTGATCTCTTTCTCTTTCCCGATCTCTTTCACGGTCATTATAACGATCTTCACTTCCGGTGCTATTTCTTTGGTAGGGACTGACATTTGCATGTGGTCTCCTTTGAGATGAGGCATGTTTTGATATATTATCTTGATGCTTGCCAGAACTTTTGGGATAATCGGGAGAAAAATTGCTATGAAAAGGATTTCTAGGTGGGCTATCATTATAGGGGATATAATTGGAACCCCGTAGTGAGGAATTGTCATAACTAGAACGTTTATTGTTATAGCCGGGGGAACTGTAATTTCTCATTGGCGAAGGTTGTGAATTGCCCTGATATTTAATTGTCAGAGTTTTGCGATACAATGAAAGTCCTTGATACAGCTGCATGGCATAGGGTAGGGTACATTTATGAACATAGGTTATAAATCCAAATGTACGTTGCTTTCCACTTTGATCCTTTGGTATTCGTGCACTTTCAATTGGTCCCGCTTGTAAAAATACTTCATATAACAATTCTTCTGTCACACGTTCATCTAAATTTGCACAAAATAATGTTCTTTTTTCTTCATCATCTTCATCCTCGCTTTCATCATACATATCATGAAGGTTTTCCGGACGCATAGCTATAAATTTATACAAACTATTAATAAAAACAAGATTTTTTAGATATATCAAATGTCAAAACAATTTTTTATTGAAAATAACAACCAGAGACCTGCGCCGAACAATTTTTGCGGCGGAGGCTTGTTTAAAAATTGTCGACGACGGCACAAAATCGAATGTTAGCCCGCTGAAAAGTGAACATTACCTTTTATTTGCTAGTTTTCATCATAGCATAATTATAGAGTACTCGCAAATCTACAAAAACAACAATTCCTTGTATTTTGTTAGTGTAAAACTACTCACAATGTCAAAATGATATGAACAGAAAATGAGAGGAATAGTAAAATGCTCACGAAAAAAATTTACATAAGAATACAAAAACAATTTGACAGTAACGCGAGGTGCGTCGATGAAAAAATTGTAAAACAGCTATTCTCTTATGAATTTTGTGAGTATGAAAATGGAAATTTGGCCCTCACCCTCAATGAAATTTCTTATATTGTCATATTTCAATATTTCGCTCTTTTCGAGGCCGATTTGGAGCATCTGAATATAAAGTGGGAGGCACTATCTATGATGTTGCAACTGTCACAAATGCCTGATTGGATCAAATTCATCTTCGCCATCGTATAGCCGCAGAAAGCATGTCCCGAAAATATTCGATTCGCCATTTTCAACTCCTGTGTGTTAATTTTTCCATCATTAATGTTTCTAAGCCATGGTGTTTTTCTTACTCCCGGAAAAAGCCGATCATACTCCGTACCTTTTGTCACTCTCATGTGATCATACTAATTTTAGCTTAGGCGTTGATCTGATTAGTCCCAGGCTGCGTATCAACGTGCTATTGATAAATGATTTCAATTTGTTTGCCGCCTTCTTCGATAGGTTGGAGAATGATGAAATAGCATATTCTATGATAGGGCGCGTAAAAGTCTTATATAACTGCAGTGCTCTACGAAGGTCTACTCCGTATTTACAGCCGTTTAATATCTCACTCCACTAATGGTTTCATTAACACTGCCGAGTTGTTCATTGAAATTGTCCTCCCAAGGTATCGTATTGAATCTACCTGGGGTATGATTATATTATCAACCGAAATATTCAACGAAGTCCCTCTTGTGTTAAAGTGTAATTTAACATCAGTTCTGTCAAACTTTTGTTTGAATTCTAGATAATTTTTTATCTCTTTCAATTATAGGGAACACGTATATCATAATAAACTATGTAAAAGGCATTATCAAGACAATGTTTAACGATGCACAGTGGTACCAAAACGGAATTTTTTGGAAATAATTCTGTATGGCAATTGATTTAATACAAGAAAAAATTCCAGATTATGTCAAAACCAGGATCTTTGAACTACCTTTTATTGTTTTTCGATCCTGCTCTAACATCGATAAGAAGTAAGTAAAATGGTTATTAAAAGAAAAGTATAAATTGATTCCCATTTTTCTACTCTAAAATACCCGAAATTCCTTTTCGAGGAAAACTTACTTAAAAAATTGACTTTTTCCAGTAAAATGGTCACCCTATCGTTAGAAGCGGCTTATTCAAAATTGTTTATGTGTTTATCAAACATATGGAGCTAATTTTTTAAGGTATTTTTATTTTAATATTAGCTTTGACATTTTTATGCTCTTCAAAAAAATAAAACACGAAAATTGAAATTAACGAAATTCTGGTAGGACTAGCGGGGAAACTGTTACATCAACTACCCTCGGATTTATTTTACATGCATTTATATTAAGCATTCTTTTAGAAACATGAAAAAAAATGTATGGTCCAGAGGAAAATAATAGATTTTAAAATGAAAAAATGTTACCACAATTCTTTCAAGTTCTCTAAATCAAAATAATATAACTTTTTCTTCTAAGCCACATAGATATATGATCCTTGTACAAAAATTGTTTAGAAATTTGTATGGAATCTAGAGAATATTTTAGAAAAATTTTAGGACACAAATTCCGCCCGCCAAGTTAAAATACTTAAAAAACAAGACCAAAAATGGGTCAAAATTTTACTTTGTTCCAAATATCTCTAAATGTGAAAGAGATTACTTAGACATGTAAGCGTATTTTTTTGTATAGAATTATAAGAACTATCTGTATGCAATTTTTTTTCAATCAAATCAAATCATAAATGAAATTTGAGAGATTTTAAAAAAATTCATACCCGAGGTGACCAACTTTGGAGGTCCACCCCTCTTCCCGCAGACCCGCTACGATCTTGTCCTCCTATAAATCAACTGCCTCACCACCTTAGGATTTCCCATGTGAAATTTCATTCAAATACAGTTCTAAAGTTACAGAATTATTTAAAAAAAAATCGTAATTTTTTTAAATGACTTCTTTATTGAATCGTTTACTTAAAAGTATTACAACAATTAACAACTATCATAGTAATTAAGAAAAAGTATTATAAAAAAACCTTTAACAATCTTTGAACGTTATAAGGAATTTTTAAAAATAATTACTAATTAGAAAGTAATTAGTAATTATTTATCAAATTTCTTATTATTTCAAAAGAAGACGTTCTGCATTTTTCCCTAAATAACCGAGTCACATCCCTTACAAATGAATTAAACATTGTGTGTTTAAAATTACTATGCAATAATTCAGTAGAGTATCGGCGGTGTAAGTTATGAATTATTTTCAGGTTTTTGTTTTGAATAATCTGTAATTTTGTCGTTGTTTTAGCAGCTTTATGATACCAGACTTGGCAACCGTATGACATAATCGGCCTAATACACATTTTGAAGATAGGAATTTTATTCTTCGAATTAAGTTTAGATCTTCTATTGAGCAATGGGTATAGGGCTCTACCGCACTTAATAGTTTTTTCACAAGTATAATTTACATGATCTTTAAATGACAACTTCTTGTCTAATATAATTCCTAGATATTTGATCTTATCCAACAGGGGTATAAAGACACCTTTACAATATAGATTTCTAGTAGGAATACGTTTTTTCGATTTATTATATAGAAAATTATAATTGCCTGAATTTATTGCCATCAATTAATCTTTATTTTCCATTTATCAAAATATTTGTGAGTAAATTTCAGACCATCTTCCATTTTCCTAATAACCGCGTTAGACATTTTACCACAGCAAATAAAAGCGCTATCGTCTGCGTAAAAAGCTACTTCATGATTTCCACGAATAGTAAAATCAGAAATATATATTGAGTAAAGGGTGGGTGATAATACTGAGCCTCGCGGCAGACCTGCTTGTATTTGTCTTTCACTAGAGAAAGAGTTGTCGATAGATACCACAAATGATCGATGCTCCAAAAAGCCTTTTTTTATAATTTTCTGTAAGTACAGGGGATAATCAAAACTGTAAAGTTTATAAACAAGGCCAGCATGCCAAATCGAGTCGAAGGCCTTTTCAATGTCAAGAAATGTAACACCAGTACTTTTCCGATCTACTTTGTTGTTTTCAATTTAATTAACAATTCTTATGAGCTGATGTACAGTAGAGTGCTCCTTGCGAAATCCAAACTGACGGGAGTTAATAATATTATTTTGATCAGCAAATCCTAAAACTATCCTATGTATTACTTAGAATACTGATTGCTCTATAACTGGATGTTAGTTTAGGATCTTTTACACTGGAACGCTTTGTTTCCAATTTGCTTTACGCTCACAGGTTTGATATTATGCGGGATTAGAAACTCCTCGATGATTGTTTTAGGATCTAGTTTAGGTAGGCCAAAAAAAAAAAAAAAAAAAAAAAAAAAAAAAACTTAAAATTTCTAGCGTCCTTTAAAAGTTTTTTCTGTCTTAAGAACAGTTTAGAGCCTCATTATAGCAGTGGTACTAAGAGTTCGTTAAATCTTTTCCATATAGTCCTACGTTTGTCAAGTATTAGTTTCTCTCAATTAAACCCCCCAATAACAGTCGAAAAAAAACTGTGTGTGCCTTGATCTACAATTCTTAGGGGGCGGTTATTTATTTCTTTAAAGCAACTGCTTCCTTCTTCCCTCATCAGATCAGTAGTTGGAATCATTTAAGCTAGAGGCTGGGTCCGTTCACCTTGAATTTTAGGGTTATTCCCCCACTGTTTTCTTCTTTTTTGGAGCGAGAAGTCAAGTTGATTTAAACTTTTTATTTGATAAAACTATAGTAAAATTCTTTCTAGTAATTAAATGTAACACATTGCTGGGGCAGAGATGCCAGCATTGATTTTTTAACGTTTTGTCCTAATAAAAAAATTAATTACCAGTTTCCAAAAATTTATACAATTCAAGTACCGAAGTATTGTAACTACATTTTATCTGTTTGATTTATGTCAGTTTTGAAAAAATTTAAGATGTTGTTTTTTATCATAGTGGTAGGTGGAGAAAACAACCTTTCTACCTCCACTTTAAAAATTCCATAAAAATTTAATCCTATATAATTAACTAGACAGCAGCATTTTTCGTAATCCCTTCTTTAAGGCCACACTAACAAGCCGATTTTAATTAAAAAAACTATACCACTATTAAAGATATTTTTTCTCATAGATGTGCAGATATAACTATTTTTGAACATGCGTTTAGTATTTAAGAAGATATACATCGGTAAAAATTCCTCCACACATGAACGTATATTTGCATTTAAACAAAGCACACACAAACAAGTGGTAATTTTTTACTATGTTTAAGTTCAAAACTGATATGGGAAGCGAATCGCCCCAGGTGTGTACTCTTTGGTATTTATTTTAATATTCGATATGATAGCATCTTGTCATACACATGATAAAGTGACCAGTGCCAAATTTATTGAGATCGGATCCATACTTGTGCCATAGCTGCCATGATAGACAGATTGGGAATCACCAAAAAGTTGATTAAATACGATTGTGATCTTAGTATCGACTGAATATTGTGTAATAGTATTTATATAACATTATCCACTTTAATACAAGTATAGGTTCCATAAAGGGCTCCTTCTTGACTATTTGGCTACACATAGAATGGGTGTAGGTTATCATATTGTCCTGGCTTGGACCAATTTATACCTTCGTCTCGTTTTTATTGTGTTAAGCTCTATTTAAATATCTAAGGTTAATTCGAATAATATGCGGTTACAACATTTTAGGCATGTCTAATTATTAGATGTCTATCGTTTACTTAAATGTTTTTGGTTGTCTATAGCAGTACTAATTTAAAGCCAGAGTGACCTCCCAAATAAGCTAAAGATAAGAAATACTGACCATTAATTTTATGGGATCATTTGTCATTATTCAGAGCTGCCATATTTTACTGCTTTATAATAAGAAATAAACAAATCATATTTTATTCCATTGTTAGTTTTTTAGTATTTGTTCTGTCTATTTATCTATATTTGCCTCTGGCGTTGTCTTTTAGATAGAGTTAACCTTATTTATTTTAAAAATTTAATTGCTTTTTTTACTTTGCCTTTTAGTATTCCCGTTGAACGTGGACAGTTACGTATCAAATAGTACATGTTGGCCGCCTGAGCGTAAGTGGGCCACAAGAGTAATCTAATCTCTTCTTTTGATTTATCTGCCGCGTATTTATCGAAATTATAAAATTTAGCCTTAAAACCAAGTTGTAAGTACCAACTCTCCGTGAAGAAATCAAACCGGACAATTGGCCAAACAACAAGCTTTTCTGCACGTGTATGTTTGACACAAAAAAAAAATGTAAACAAAAAACTGATAAAAATTTTAATATACATTAACATTAAAAGTAAAACAACTATCTTCTCTGCACATTGAACATTAAACTAAAACATGAACTATCAATTAGAGTGACTAACCCCAGGATCAAAAATTTGACTGCAACCCCCGCGAAATTTAAGATCGTTAAGAGAGCATCCCTAGCAACTTATGGAACAATTGGCCTGAAATCACAAAATTTTATAAAATCTAAAGTTTCCGGTGAGCGTTAAAACCGAACAACAGGAGTTCGGATAGAGAGGCAATCATAGGACCACAGGGAATATGACTGCACCCGAAACAAACCTAGCAGGCTTAAGTGGCTACCCCTAACAAACCTTAAAAAATTAAACAAAATTACTTCGGCAGGTGGCAAGTCTATTTCCTGATTCCTATGATTGTTCTCTATCGAACCCTGTTTCGCGCTTATAACGCTCACCGAAAACTTTAGATTTTTTATTAAGATTTTTGAATTCACCAAAACATTTTAATTTTTAAACGTCTTTTACGGCGGGTTAGCACTTAACCCTATTTTTTCGGGTGACGAGTCAGTATTCCTTGATTCTAATGATTGTCCTTCTATCGAACCCTGTTTTTGGTTTTCTAAACGTCACCGCAAACTTTAGATTTTATTACAAAGAAGATTAAAATTATTACAATGTTATGTTCCATCTTTGTATTACATTTTTTAATGTTTTCTGTTTGCATTTGTTACTGCTATTTTTGTTTACATTTTTATGTAAGTTTGCTGAAAGTTTGCTGGTGTTGCCACTTGTCGGTTTGATTTCTTCACACAGGTACTCTTTGTTGGTGTTATCTCATATTTTATATCAATGTGTAGACTATAAGTTATGTCTATGTGTAGACAGTATATTTTCAAAATGAAACTCTGTTAGAAAATGCAACATTGTAATATTACGTTTTTTGTGTATTTGGAAAATGGCCGTCGTCGTATAGAGAAAAAATTTTCCTGATTAGAGAAATTATAAGTTGTAAGATTTACGAAAAAGAAGTAATAGAATTTGTAATGAAAATATTAATCGTGTTACTAAACTGTTAAAACGTAAGGAAATAAGAAAAAGTAAATTTAAAATAATTCAAACCAGTTATGTTAAAGAAATTAAAAAGAAAATATCTTGAAACGTTTGAAAAATTAAGAAAAATCGTTCCATTTGTTGTAAAAAAAATTAAAATGCGGTTATCAAAATGTTAATGTTTCGTTATGAACAGCCAATAGTTTAATTTTTTGTCTATTAACATTAAATTCAATTGAAAACTCTTCGCTTGTAAAATGGGTGTTTTAGAATTTTCGAGTGATATAATAGGATTAGAACAAAAGATACTATTTTTTTCCAAACAATTTCTGCAGTATGGTATCGGTTGAACGAATAATCTAATGTATAAAGTTGAAAAGTAATAATTTCAAGGATTTGCAATATATTGGTTGTTATGAAATTATCTTTAATATATACATACATATATAACTTTATTATGTGTTGTTTAATTCAATCATATAAATAATTTGTTAATTATTACTGGATACGACGCAATGAAAGATGTAGAATTTGAGAAATATTTTTTATTTATTTGACCAACCATTTATTTCCTTGAAATATGTATTATTTTTTCTTTATATGCTAATTTTTTTTACTCAAACTTTGATTAACAAATTTGTGTAAATTTAAATAATTAAAAAGAATAAGTTTATTTGAGATAAATTGTTTTCGTTAAACGTTTGAAACGCGTTCGTATCGGTGTTGAAGAGTATTAAAAGTGAATATTAATATGTGCTAAAGTGATGCATTAAATAAAAATTTGTTTAGTTTTAAATAAATAATTTAATTTAAATAAAAATTTAATTTGCAATCTGTGTTTTACAGCTTTAATACACATAAAAAGTATAAGTCTAAAATAAAAAGAAAATATTAAAAATATATGTATATCGAAAAGAAGTTTTTATAAATTCGTATAAATTGTATTAAAAGATTCGATCATGTCTTCGTCGCGTCGTCGTGGCGGTATGGATATGAACCCTAAATTACACATGGACCGACAACCAACCGTAACCCGTATAACAGGTAATTTAATGGAAATATTGTGTAGTAAGTCAAATTAAAATAAACATTTTTAACATTCTTTTTTTTTTACTACTATAGACCCTTCATTACCAGCCGGTAAACGTCGGGAAATTGATAACGTTATGAAGAAAGCAAGAGCTAATACCAATGATTATTGGGATAAAAAACTTTTGGAAGTCGAGGAAAAGGATCCTAATCGTTGGCGCCATACTGGTTATAAGAAAATGTATATACAAGGAGAAAGTAGTTCGGGTGAAAGTGATCGCGAAGCAGATGTCGTCGGTGTGGGCAGTGGAGTTGGTGGCAGTAGCGGTGGTAGCGGGTATCGTTATAATTCATCTGCTGGGCCACCATTAGTTGGTGGACGCTATGGACGTTCGCGATCTCCGCGTTCTCGAAGTCATTCACGGTTGCGTAAAACCCCACCGTTGTCACCACAAACTCGCCGTCGTTCGCCACCGTCGTCGCGTGATTTGATAAGTCGTATAAGTCGTAGTCGGGTTTCGCCACCATCGTCGTTAGAAGGCCAAACTCGTGGAGGTCGGCCTCGTTCGCCTCCACCGCGAGGAGGACAACCGCGTTCACCTTCGGATATGGGTAGTCGTGGAAGGCCTACGGGTGGTAGCGGTAGACCACGTTCACCACCTGAGCCGCCTATTCGACGTAAAACGTCGCGTTCGCCAATAGACAGACGTCGAGGTTCGCCCACTAGTACGAGCATTAGTCGTCGTCGTACTCCGCCACCCTCCAATATCAGTGGAATGCCTTCGAAACAAAGAAGTCTTATATTGCCACGATCTAAAAGGCCTCCTTCACCACCGCCGAGGGTAAGTTAAATAAAAGTTGTATATTGATTTTAATTTTTCATTCTTAACCATTTTATTACAGAGCTCGTGTCGTTCGCGTACAAACAGTTCGGTTAGTAGTTGTTCAGATGATTCGTGTTCGGTTTGTTCACCTAGTCATCGTCATAGGTCTCGGTAGGTTTTTATACCTAAATATGAATTCAACATATTTAATTAATTTTATTTGAAGTTCTCTTTCAATGCAACGCGGACGTGGTGGTCCCAGATCTCCACCTCCAAAATCTTCATCTCGCTCTTTACAATATCAACGTGGAGCTGCAGCTGCATCTACATCATCTTCTGCGTCCTCAGCTGCTCGTATGTCGGGGCGTCCTATATCTCCTCGTGGATCTGCAATTGAAAAATATCATAGAAATGATATTGTGCGTCATATAAGTCGACAGCGTAGTATAGATAATCATTCATCTGATGGCCAAGTAAAAGTAACACGATCCAGTCGTCACTCTCCTCTAGAAGATCCGCGACTTAAAAATAGACCTCCAGAGCCACCAGAGCCAACCGCATCTGCAAGTGTACCACCAAAGAAGAAGAAAAAAGAGAAAGAGGTATGTTGAATTTAAATATTTTAAAATTTTTACATTCAAATTTTTTAAATGTGTAGATTATTGGGTTGGGAAAAGGTTGAGCTTATCTTGAGCGTTTGTATATATTAAATGGACACATTTGTATTCTTTCGCAATTATGCTTTTATCATTAGATACAAACATTTTACTAGACCAAATTTTAGAATTTTGATTAGTGTTAAAAATGTATCTTCGCTTATTTATGCAAAAAATTTTGTTGTTTGCTCGATTAATCGACATATTAAAATCAAAAAAAAAAAAAAAAAAAAAAAAAAAAAAAAAAAAAATAATAAAAAAATAAAATTATTTGAGGAAATGATTACGATTAATCCATTAATTGGAGTAAAAAATATTTGAAATATTTACTTCCTTCATTTGAATGAATATATTTTTGGTTCTACGAATAAAAGTACATAGTTGATTTACCAATAAATTCTCAGTTTGGTATAGTGGATATGTAATATAGAAACAAGAATCACAATTTTCAAAATTCAATAACTCAGAAACTAATAAATATATTTTTACAGCATTACTGACAAAAGTCTAAAAAATATTTGCGGAAAAATCCTATTTTTTTCAAATTGAAAAAGTTGATAGTTATTTCATAACTATTATTTTTGAAAAATAATTTTTTATGTTGCTCAATAACATTTATTTTTCAAAAATACTTCTTACGTTCCTTGATAACAGTTA
>MINK01175877.1:4090-23491 GCA_001735545.1 Phormia regina | reverse complement strand
GAAAATACAGAGACGCTAAAACAAAATATTGCGAACTATAACCGCATCCCTTTGGTATGTAAGAAATACTAGTATACGTAAGGATCTTAACGTTCCTTTGATAAGAGATGTAATAAAAGAACATGCAGAAGCATACTTGAAGAAATTGGGAATACACCCGAAATATACTAAGAAGTAATGGACACATCCGATTGAGAAGAAGAAACACGGCAGAACTGAGCCGAAGTTAAATCATCTACATTAAAATCGGTTTTAGTCCGACGTTGGTTGGACTAAATAGATATTAAGATTCAGATTTAAGATTTGATTAATTATTGTTAGNNTTAATTATTGTTAGTTCACTTAACTTTTGTGAAGATTCAATAAATAATAATAAAAAAAACAAAACCTTCTAACTTATAATCTCTACAATGTAATAATTTAACAAAAACTTTTTTTGAAAAATTATTCATTTATTTGATTAATCGTTAAAAATTGATCGAATAATTTTTTTATTCTAAATTAAAAATTTTTGTTTGTTCGAAAAGAATAAAAAAAATTTTACCTCATATAGTCGTATAATTCTTGTTCGAATGACAAACCTAGTCAGGACTTTTGTATGGACATTATTAAAAAAAATACATATTTTAACAATAAAATAAATATTAGTGTTATATTTCATTACGATATTATCAAAATTTACAAGGACAGATGGATACACGAAAAATATCTTTATAACAAAATAATAATAATTTGTTAGAAATTTCAGTGCGATTACTTCTGACCTGATGGATAGACGGACATACATAGTTAAATCGTCTCCGAAAGTGAGTCTTTATTGATTTGTACAATTAACAGTTTAGGTACGACCACTATGCTGTACAAATATATTATATCCTTGTAAAGAATAATTGATCTTATCTTAAAAAATGTACTCAGTTCACAAAGTTTACCTAGACAGATAACCGACTAGACAGACGGACATACACTAGAATTACTTACTGATGACAGAATTTTTATTTGATCAAAAATTTACAGAATTTTTAATTGATTTTTTTTTTTATTTTTGTTGTAATATCTTTTAATTGAAAAGTATTTTCTTTTAAACAAATATTATTTTTTTAATGCAAATTGTATAGAAATATTTTTTTATTGGAACATTTTGGAAAAAAATGAAAGAAATATTATAAAAAAATAGTATATTTATAAAAGACACTATAACGAACAACATTTAGTATTAATTTGTTTCATTATGAAACTATGTGAAAGTTTCATTATATCATTTATACCCTGCACCACAGATTTAAATTAAGTTTAAGTTGTAAGTTTGAAATTTCTACAATGTTTATCTGAGAGTCCAATAATAATGTTCGACATTAGAAATAATGTTTATGAAGGTTCATTATTTGATTAGTGGATTAATGACGGATATATGATATGTTTTTTTTTTTTTTAACAAAAGTATAATAAATGATTTAAATTTATTATTATTTTTTTAATAAAAGATACTATAAGCCCTTTTATACCTTTCACTACAGTTTTAAGTTTATTATTTTATTTGAAATTCCTACAATTAACGTCTGGGAATCGAATAACAATGTCTGTCCGTACAACATTAGCAATGGTCCATTAATGACGGAAATATGATATGTCTTTTAGAGTTTATTTTCTAAACTAAAAAATTTTTATTTGTATTGGAAAAACTACAGTCAGTAATTTATATAACTATAAGTTTTAACAAATCTAATTTCTATAAATTGATTATTTTTGGCCTAATTTAATCCATAAACTATGTCATGATAAAATTTTGTATTCTCTGCCAGACATTAAATCATTAAAAAATTACAAGTAGATATTTAAAAACAAATTTAATCAATCAAACCTCCTCCAAAAAAAAAAAAAAAAAAAAAACAAGTCATGTAATTTCATTTGTATAATACAATTTCATTTTCTATTTTAAACTGATTTCAAAGCCAAATAAGAAAATTTATCTCTTAATTACTTTGGTTATTTTTTTATGTTCTTTTTCCCCTTCTATACCTTATGTTCATGTCATATCAAACCATCATTCTAAAGGAGAAAACATGGCAAGAATCTAGTTAATAAAAAAAATAATAATAAATTTTGTATTAAAAGAAATGTTATCTATTGGATACAAAGAAAACATGCAGACATACATACATACATATTCATACAAATAGAGAAATATTGTACTTCATAGCATGTAATTTATCCATGTCAAGCAGTAGGTGATTAAACAATATTGAATTGTTAAAGGTGGGTGTATAAATATGACTATATTTCAATGTATACGACACTACATATACTAATACTATTCTCGATATCCGTATATCTGTGTAGCTGCTTATCTATATTTTCAACACAGCAACAACAACAAAAAAAAAACTTACACTCTTAAGTATAAGAAAAATAATTTTTAAATCTATCTTTTAATTGCAGTTGTTCAAGGCAGCTGTACAACAATACAATTGAATCGAAAATTCAAAAAAAAAATAGTTTAAGGCAAAAGAACAAAAAAAAATTTAAACTTAAAATAGATACACAAGTGGTGCAACCTGATAAGCTAAATTAATCGTAGCACTTAGAGTAAAAAAAGAGAAAAAAATAAAGGGTTTTTATTTTCAAGTATAAATGATTTTTAAATTATCGATTAAATTTAAAAAAAAAATGAAATGTTTGTGTGTAATGAATGTAATTAATTTTTGTTCTTTTTTCATTAAAAAAAAAAAAAACAAAAAAGTTTATCTTTAAGATAATTGTATTTGCTGTGTAATTAATTTTCTATTAATTAATAATTGTTTCCTTAAATGATTAAATTTATCAAATGTTTTATAAAACTAATGAAACAAAGTCATTGTTTAGGAATTTGGGAATAGAACAGAATTTGGCGCCACAAAAGTATTAAATTTAAACGAACATTAAGTAAAATATAAAATATATAATAAAAAAAATATATAATTATCTAAAGACAATTTTCATTAAATTTAGTTTTTCTTTCTTTTTTACAGATGGTTTTTCTTTTTAGAAAATTTACAATACTTTTCTTTCTAAAGAAAATTTATGATATTTTTTTTCTAAAGGAAATGAACAAAATGATGTCTGTTCATAATGAAATTTGACTTTCTACCAGGGTATCCAAATTCTTCGATTTTTTCATTGTTCGAATAAAGCTAATAATTCGAATAAGATATTTTAGTTTATTCGAATTATTCCATCACGCATTAAAGTTTTTTTCGAATTGATCGAATAATTAAAAATATGAAATGAAAATGTTTTCGATTTCAAAAAAAAAAAAAAAATAATAATAATTAGCAATTCATTGTAAAGCAAAAAATTCAGCAAAATTATTATATATTAAAATAAATAGTTAAAAAGAAAATTATTCGTTTTGTTTCATTATTCAACTTCAAAATATTCGAATATTTTATTATTCGAAATTCTTCGAACAATTATTCGTATCAAATTGTTTGAATTATTCGAAAGGATACCCTTTCTATCCGCAAGCACGCAAAATATTGTTAACAGCATTAGTGATCACTGATCAGAAAAGACGATCAGTTATCACTAATGCTATTTGGATTGATTTTCAATACTTAAATCAGATTCTGATTATTCGATGAATTAAAAAAAGAGATTTAGACATTTAATTTACTTCAATCGAATGTGTTTCGAAAAGCTATTTAGACTAATTTTTTAATATCATATTTTGATTATTCGATTGAATGAACTGATAGTTTTTTGCATGCAAAATGTTTGTTAAATTTTTATATTATAGTTTTATCATATAATATATTTTTATAAACAAAATTTCGAATGCTATTTTCATTAAAAAAAATTCTTTGAATTTTCTTTTTAAAGAAATTGTTCGTTACATTTAATTTTTAAAGAAAATGTTCGTAAAATTTTCTTTTTAAAGAAAATATTTGTGAATTAAAAACTCTTGTTAAATTTTCTTTTTATAAAAAATGGTCATAACATTGTATTTTATAGAAAATGTTCGTTATATTTTCGTTTATAAAAAATGGTCATAATATTTTTTTTTATAGAAAATGTTCGTTAAATTTCAATTTTAAAGAAAATATTCATTAAATTCCATTTTCAAAGAAAATGTCAGTTAAATTTTCTTTTTATAAAAAAAGAATCCTTTTTTATTTCAAATGAAAAAATTTATTACATTTTTATTCTTTAATTTTTTTCTATAGAAAAAAACCTGAAAATTCTCATTTTAAACAAAATTTTCGTTAAATTTCATTATTAAAGAAAATATTTGTTAATTTTTTTAGTAGAAAATGTTTGTTAAATTATTATAAAAAAATCAATATTATTTTCATAAATAAATTCAATTTCGATAAATAATACAACAAATTAATTTGTATTTATAATCCCCAAAAAAACTACCTTTCAAAATATAATATTCCTCCTTACAAGACACGCATAATTTAATTTATTTTTTATTTTAAATTTGTTACTTAAAACTCACTAAATAACATACACACACATAATTAAAATGTTTTCATGACACCGTTTTGTGTGGTTTAAACCATTTAACATGAAGCACGAAACGAACAGCAACACTAACAGGCATGCAACAAGAGTTTTGCAGTCAACAAATTCCCCAATGGACTTAATATAAAAAACACTTTGTAGAAGGAGCAACAGCAGGCAAAGAACAAAACAAAAAAATTTAAAAAAAAAACAAGTTTTTGATCCTTTGATGTGAAATTAAACACACAAAAACATGTTGTTAACATTAATTTTCTCCCGCAGCATGGGCAAACAAACAAACAAACAATCAGCAACAACGGCAACAAAACATACAGGCATAAATAAACAAACAAACACTCAATTTAAATTAATGTGTAGCAACAAAAAACACACACGCACACCTAAGAACATTGCATAGAGACTTCTTTAGTGAGTCCATCGTTCATGCCACATTATGCTGCAGCATGCATTTAACTTTTTTATCCCCCCAGACCAGTTTAGTTTATGTCGTGGTTCTCAGCTTCTTGGCCCCTGGGTATTAAGTCGTTTGTCTCATTTATATTGAACAACAACAAAAAGGAGGCCAATAACAACAAAATTATATTAATAAAAAAAAAAAAAAACATTATTATGATGACCATCATTAATACTTGTTGTTGAAATGTTGCTTGAACACTTGTAGACCACATAATAATAACAATAACTTAACTTCACTCTAGTCTCCGACCGCTTAAGCGGCGGCAATTATTATGTTAAATTTATACAAAGGAGCACATTACACATTTAAGCCATAAAGAATTGATTTCTTATGACGGCCAATTAAGACGGCAGCCAGCCAGCCATCCAGCCATCCAGTCAACAGTAACAGCAACAGATGTGTTCAACATTTTAGAAATATAAAATGTGTGTAAGCTTTTGCTTCGGTTGCTTAAAATTTAAATTATGCATTTGTTTTTGTTTTTTTTTTTTTTTTCTTTGTCACATGTATTTTTGATTGATCGAAATGTTTTAAAGGTTTCCTTGAGGTAATAAGCACACACACACACATAAGTACATATGTAGTATATAAATAATGCATTTGTGATTGAAGCGGAAAATTTAAGTGACTGCTCAATTTAGTGGTGACTGGTGGAATTATTACAAATTTATAATTATGATCATGATGTTGATTATGAATGAGAACAAAAAACAGGTTGTTTGATTTGATTAAAATCAAATAAATTAATTGATTTAATCAATAAAATACATTAATCAATGTTTATAATATTTAATGTAGTAAATACTATTAGTGATCAGAGTCAGATTAAAAAATCACCTCTTAAATTTTTATCATGGACTCAATATAAAAATATTGAGGTCTTATACGCAAGGAGCCTATATGACGTCCATGTCCGTCCATCAGTTTATCAGTAAGAAATTTAGAAAAATCAATTTATATCTTTTTTTAAAAGATCAAAATATTATAAGAGCACAAATACCTTTCTTGGATTTCACAAAAACATTCGGTTTCCTATTGGCATCTAGTTGCAATAAATTTTCCAAAATTATTAAATGATCACAACCAAAATATGACATTAAAATATAAATCCAAATATCGTTTGAAAATAAAGTCACTTGACAACATATACGAGATGTTCAATAAAAATCTTATAAAAAAAATTTTGGGCCCTTATAAGTAAAGTTAAACTGTAAATAACTTTTGACTTGAATTGAATAATGAGGATCACAGTTTAATATTGTAAATTCAAATCATATATATTTTTAAATGATAAAAATATTTCAAAAGCATTGATTAAATCAATCAATCAATTTGATTTCCTTTCTGGCTCCTTGTGAATAACAAGTCAGGATAATGATATTTGTTCATTGTATTTTAACGAATTTTACAAATAAATTTAGTAATTAGAAATAAATTTGGATTTGAAAAATAAATTATTATAAATGAGAGCAATAGGTTCTTTATTTTCAAGCTTTATTTTATCATAAAATCGAGTAAATTAATTAATGTATTACTGAATATTTTTAATCGATTATTATTTTAAGAAATGAGCGAAAAATTTATATTTTATGTAGCAAACATCACTACAGTGAAAAAAATATTTTTAATGAATGCAGTACATTAAATGAAATTCATTAATTTTTGCCAAGAATTTATTAAATTAATTTACGAATTCATAGTTCCAATGAAAAGATTTAATAAAATTTAATGAAAAAATTAACGCTATTATGAATATTACATTAAACCCAATACTTAAATTTATTCTTTAATAAGATAAGGTAATTTGATTTAATGTATTAGTACATTGAATTTCATCACAATTTTTCAAACCTATTCACGATCGGTTTTCATCACATACCTGACAGTTATATTTATGAAGAAGTTTTCATAAATATTTAAAATATTTTAACTTAATTCTTTATAAAATTATATTACAGACTGATCAGGATTTGGACGCAACAACTGGTGATCGTCAAGATCACCAGTATTTATGACATCTATATTAAGAATATCATAATTAATTTTTGTTTATATTAAGTCAATATAGAACAATTAAATCATTTAATTTAAAATAAAATAAAAACCAAAAATACAGAACAATTATTTTCAATGTATGGTTTCATTGGGACAAAATATGAGTTCATTGAAATCAATGTACTGTTCATTGGAATTACTTATTTAATTTAATAAAAGTAAACTTTATTAATTTAAAATTTTATCAATGAATTTTTACATTGAACTTTAATATTAATGTATTGCAATACATTGTTTTAATGGACCTATACATAGGGTCAAAATTAGTGCAGAAATTCATTAAAACAATTAACTTTTTCATTGTATTTATGCACCTTCTGGGTTTAGTGTAGTCTGATATTTCAAAATTGCTTCAATTGTAGCATTTTATAAGGATTTATAATGTGCTAAATATTAATATTTTTCATTCTCACGGCTAGAAAAATATTAGTAGTTATGGGTGGGTGAGTTTAAATAAAATTTTGCTAATTTAATTCATTTGTTTAAACAATTTTTAATCACTTTTTAAATCCCTTTAAACACTTTTAAACTAAATCATTCTATAAATTTCGTTCATCATTTCCTTTCAATTTAACAGATACTATCTATCTCAAGATATCTACTATATTTTCCAAGCCAAGACATTTATTTTTTATTTTATATTCTTTATTAATATTTCTAATAACACAGATACTTCAAAACTTAATAGAAACTAACAAATAGTAAAATATATAAATATAAATTCTATCATTTAATAAAAGTAAACTATAAATTATATAAAACATTTATTTATTACTTTGAAAATTATCTTTTGATTTTAGTTTTTGTGCTGATATCAGCATCAATAGTTGTACATTTCTTATTTTTTTCTATACAAACTACCATATTACAGTTGTTTTTGATAATTTATGTCCATAAATTCATAAGACAATTACAAACAGCAAAACATAGAGTTCTTAAGTATTCTACAAACGATTTATATTGATAGCACAACCCCAACTCGGGAGTCTACAACAACGTCAGGGGTTTTAATAGCTACAATACACACAGTAAGTAAGTCATAGTACTAAACTGACTAAAATCTTGTATAAAATAATATCAAATATTAAATGAAGTTTTGTTGTATTGATTCATCAATTGATTTGAAAATTTATGACATTTATTTAACCAAAAAGATAATTATAAATGTATGAGTTTCTTTTTTTCATTTTATTTCATGAATAAATGAAATTAATACAGACATTTTGATAACAAGGATAAAGTACAAGATATGTACTTGAATATCTGTAATTGTATTTGTTAAGAATGTATACACTCGTGGGTAATTAAGGATTGCGCATAAGAAATTAAATAATAAATTAATAATTTTTCAATTTGGTAAATAATAAAAGTGAGAATTTGTGATTTGGGACACACTCAAGGAAAAACGTTAGTTTATCAAAAAGAAAATTTATCCGAATTGTTTTTTAACAGACAATGTTTCCAAAATGTTCTTTAACGCAAAATTAATCCGAAATGAACATTTTCTTTAAAGAAATTCCGAAATTTATAATTTATNNAATTGTTTTTTAACAGAAAATGTATCCATTTAACGCAAAATTAATCCGATTTTTTTTTTAGAAAAAAATTTTATTATTCAAAAAAAGAAATGAACATTTTCTTTAAAGAAATTCCAAAATTTATAATTTATCCGAAATTTTGTCTGTAAAATGTTCTTTATCCGAAATTTTTAATAGTACATTTAACCGAAACTTTCTTTAATAAAAAATTTAACTAACATTTACTTTAATAGAAAATTTTCTTTAATAGAAAAATGTTCTTTAATAAAAAATGTAACGGAAATTTTGTAATAGAAAATTTAACCGTAATTTTCTTAAAAAGAAAATTTACCACAATTTTCATTAATAGAAAAATTCACAATTTTCTTTAATAGAAAATTTAAACGCAATTTTCTTTAACAGAAAATTTAATCGCCGTTATCTTTAATAAAAAATTTAACCGTAATTTTCTTTAATAAAAAATGTTTTTTAATAAAAAAGTGTAACAGAAATTTTGTAACAGAAAATTTAACCACAATTTTCTGTAATAAAAAATTAAACCGCAATTTTCTTTAAAAAGATATTTACCGAAATTTCTTTAATAGAAAATTTAGCCACAATTTTCATTAATATAAAATTTAACTGAATTTTCTTTAATAGAAAAATTAACCGTAATTTTCTTTAAAGGAATTTTTAATTTTCTTTAATAGAAAATGTAAATAAATTGTTTTAATGGAAAATTTATTCACAATTTTCTTTAACAGAAAATTTAATCGGAATTTTCTTTAATAGAAAATTTAACCACAATCTTCATTAAGAGAAAATTTAACCACAACTTTCATTAATTGAAAATTTATTCACAATTTTCTTTAACAGAAAATTGAAATAAATTTTTTTAATCGAAAATTTATTCACAATTTCCTTTAACAGAAAATTTAACCGCAATTTCCTTTAATAGAAAATTTAACCGCAATTTCCTTTAACACAAAATTTAACTGAATTTTTTTAGGAAATTTAATCGCAATTCTCTTTAATAGAAAATTAAACCGCAATTTTCTTTAACAGAAAATTTTCTTTCAAGATTAAATTTATACGAAAATAAATATTCGATATTTTATAGAAAATAAAATGTTCGAAATTTTGTTTAAATATAAAATTTACCAGATTTTTTTTTTTTTTTTTTTGATTTTCAATTTTTTTCAAATATAAATTTTTTTCCAAATTTCTTTAAAAATTAAATTTTTTCCGATTTTTTTTTTTTTTTAAGAAATTTCAACGAAAATGTTTTTATTATGGAAAATAACAATTAATTTTACTTTATTTTATATAATAATTATAAATAGACTTATGTTAGACATTTATTTAATGCATATCTCATATAATGATATCGAATTTAAAGAAAAGAGAAAAATAAGATGATTTTCTTGTTAGCAACAAAAAAAATTATCATTAACTAAAATTCATATTCGAAAATAATTTCGAAAATAATTTAAAATTAGAAACAAACAAATTGATAGGCTTCTGTATGTTGTTCTTGAATAAGACAAGAAGTTGGGTAAATTACACATAAAAGTAGCAGCAGTATTTTGATGCTTGTACTTGCTTCTGTTATTGCTACATTTTGCTGATATCAGCAAAATGAGAGAAAAGAAAAGAAGTAACACCCAATATTATTATGAATTTTCATATGACATTATCTCAAGAATCCTATCTAATATCTCAACAACATATTTACTTATTTTTTCATCTTTTTCTTCTTCTTCGTCTTCAAAACGTCTACAATCATCATCATCATCGTCATGAACAGCAGTAGCAGGCAGTCAGCAAGACTCAACAACAAGATAATGAAAATAATAAGAAAAATAACAACAATTGCTACTAAATATTAATGCTACTGCTGATGCTACATACATACGTACATACATATATACATACATACATACATATTATTGCTGTTATTGCCATTATAATTTTAATGTTCTTAATTAAATGAAATCGAAATCAAAACTGATAGCATCCGTTTCGATGTAGAATTTTTTATTTCGAGTTTATTTATTTGATATTTGATAAGGTTTTTTTTCATATTTTTTTTTTAAATATATTTGCTGGCTGACTGTGTGTATGGATGTATGTATGTATGTTTGTATGATTTATTTGTCATAATTTTACTTCACAGAGTTTTGAAATGTTGTGAAAGGCGAGATAGACCAATTGATAAATATGATGATGAATATTTTATGGTTGATTTCATAGCTTTAGTTAAAGATTTCTTCTTGCTATTTATTGGGAAAGAAACAAAACATCTTTCCTATTTGCCTGGAGATAATATAAAGAACATTAAGATTTCTATTGAAGATTTTAAATGAACTTTAGTCTTTATTTTTTTGTATATTTTCAGTTTTTTTTTTTTTTTTTTGATAACGAGACTGGTGGTGGTGAAAATGTTGTGTTTAATTTAAAACGGACTTAACTTTAGAAAGTTTGCAAGAATAAAAATGTTATTGTTGCATATTAATATCAAGAGATTGGTCACCAATATCTTTAATTAGGAACTTTGTATTGATTGTAATCCTTTTAAAGTCTGGACAATTTCAAATTCTATTTGCTCTCTCTTACTGAATGATGTGATAAGTTTTCGACAAAAGCGTTGGCATATTAAGCCCCCTCAATTAAAAATTTTCCCATACTCTATATAGTTTTTTTTTTTTTCAAAAAATTCCCAAAACTTCATTTCAAATTCGATCCAAAAAACTATATATCACAAATATCAAAAACCTTTTCTCTTATAATCCGTAAATCAAAGAAGTAATTAAAATGAAATTTTTATTTTTATTCTTAAACAAAATCATTTAAATTCTTTAAGCGATAATTCAAAAACTAATCTTTCAGACACCCAAAAACAAAAACAAAAAAAGAATCTGAAAACTTGTTCTTGACTACAAGACGTTTGTATTAGTGGTTTTGTGGCGATTACTTTGACATTAATAAGATTTTGTACAACATTTTAAAACATTTTGTTATTTCAACGATTTTGTGCTTTTTTTTTTTTTTGGTCTCTCTCTTTTAATGTTTTTACTTAACTAATGTTGTAGTTGTTGTTGGTCTTGTATTTGTGGCAGTTAACGCAATAATATTTATGGTGTTTTTGTTAGTGGCGCTTGTTTGGTTGCCATGTAAATTATACTTTAAACACTTCGCTTACTTTTATATTTCAAAAAAAACTTAAACTTAAGAAACGCACACTTTATATTTGTAAAAACAAATGAGTTTCTGTTCCTTAATATACTCCTGGTTGTTGCTATATGTTGTTGAATGAATGATGCTGCTTGGAGGCTGATGCATCAACACTACTGATAATGATGCATACCACAGCATCTTCATCGTCGTCTGTGATTGTTTCTTTTTACATTTCTTGGGTGAATTTTGTTTTGTTTCAGTTGTGGTCAGAGTTGGAAAATTGGAAATTTAAAAAATTCTTAATAAATGTTTTTTATAAAAAAATTTTTCAAAAATTAGTTCCTTAAAAACTTATTTTTTTTAAGAATTGTATTCTATAGTGCCGAGAATTTTGGTATTAGAATTAATCAAAATTCACTTAGGAATAACGATATTTTAAGCGATTTTATACACAAACTTCAAAATTTTACTTTCACATTTTATTCATCAGAAAATTTTATTAATTTCTTTTATAGAAAAATTTTGCCAAAATTTATTGCAATAAAATGAATTTTATAAACAAATTTTCTTATTTTTTAGATAAATTATAGTCTTTTTCTTTGTTTAATAAAATTTCGTTTTTATAGAGAATTTTTTTTTTTTTTTTTGCAATATATTTTCTTTCAACGAAAATTTTGCCATAAATTTTCTTTTTATAAATTTTGCGACAAATTATCTTTTTGTAGACAAATTTCGGAAAATTTTTCTTTATAGAAAATTTTCGGTGAATTAGCTCTTTATGGAAAATTATCGTTGAATTTTTTTGTAGAAAAGTTTCCTTGAATTTTCTTTCAGTAAAAATTTTCTCTTAATTATCTATTATGACAAAATTGTCAATAAATTTAAATTTTTCTATAAAATTACAAAGGAAAATCCAAATAATCAGTTTTTCATTACATCGTTGACATAACTATTCATTGAATGGGAAGTTCTGGATCACAAGTTCAGGATCTTTTTGACTTCTTTGGATGTTTTTTTTTTGCGGGAAATAAAGCGGATGTTAGTGTTTTCTATAGAAAATACTGCGGATATTAGTGTTTTCTATAGAAAATACTGCGGATATTAGTGTTTTCTATAAAAAATACTGCGGATATTAGTATTTTCTATAAAAAAAATCTTGTGGATATTAATGTTTTCTATTGAAAATAGTGAGAATAAAACGTGAATTTATTTAGAAATAAAAATTATCCTATTTCCCATCCCTGTTTCATTCAATATTAAAAATAGTTGTTGTTATTTCATATATCCTCTACTTGTAATAATGCTTTTGGAGTAGTCAGTCGTTTCTCAACTGATAACAGAGAGTCGATGCTGATGATGTTAAAATAAAAACTTCATACTAACAAATCCATATACATTTTCTACACTCAAAGTAGTGTATAGAGTGTATAGAGTATGTTTATATCTACATATAATAATGATAATGTGTATTAGTGAGACTGCAATCCATTGCATTGGCGACATTCGATTACTTTTGTTGATTTTATTCAGTTGTTTTACTTAATTTTCCATTTTTTATTTCTGTACGATTGCAGAGTGTGTGTTTGTTTGTGTGTATAGAGGGAGCTTCTCTACCCAATTGATATCTTTGTATCATAATGGAAAACGAGACTGTAAGGCTGGCATTTAGATAAGCGAGTAATTTTTTGTTTTATTTCATTTGTGTAGCTGTGCTCTTCTTATGTTCTTTTTTTTTTTGTGTATTAAGGCTTTAAAAAGCCATCACCATCATCAGCGTCATCATCATCATCACCAGGCTGTATCATTATCAACGGTATGCTGATGTTATTTACAGAGTGGGGGTTATTGAGTGTGCAAGGATTAAGGTTTACTTTATTAGCGTTTTATTTCAATGCATTTTTTTTCATTTTGCATTTTGGTATTAAGACTCTAATGTTCTATTGGCTAACTAAAGTAAATTGCAAAATTTTAGCACAAAAGTTTTATTTGTTACTTTTGTAAAGTGATAAGTGACTAAGTTGAGTTTTCTTTGTACTAAGAAGATATGTTTCAATATGGAAATATTAAGTTAAAAATATTTTTTTTTGAGATTTTTTAAATATCTTAGTTTAATCACTGTTCTCATAAGTAGACATATTTTTTCTGTTTTAACACAAACTTTATTTTTCTATAGTTATGACTAATCAAATATTATTTCACTATTTCTAAATTAACAAATTTATCTTAGACAACTACCTGTGCCTCAAAAAAAAAAAAGTACTTAAATCAAAGGAATGTGCCTGATGCCACGCGCTGATAAAAACAAAAAAAGAAAAAAAACATTAAACAAAAAATATCATCAAACAATCTTTATGGAAACTTGTACACTTTTAGTTTTAGTTTATAATTTTGTTTCTATTTTTTTGTTTAACTACCCACTCTAGTTCAAAAATGGTGTTATCGATTAAAAAAAATTACTAAAATTTAGGAAAGAAAAAATACCAGCACATACCAAAACAGAAAACGACCTGCTTTCTATCTTTAACAAGAAACAAAATTGAAAATTACTACAATTACAAACATTATTTAACAAAATAGAAAACAAAAACAAATATAATTAACTAAACTGTTTTTTCTTATGGAATTGTAAATCAAATTTAAAAAGATTAAAAACAAATCAGTCATGTTTTTTTTTACACTTTTAAGTAAAACCGCAAATAGCAGACAGAAGGACAGACAGGCGGACAGACAATAACAAAAGCTAGAAAAAATAAATTACAAAATTCTAATCAATAGTTTAACATCTAACATTAAACTAATAAATAAATACTTTAAAACAATTACATTTATTTCTTAACAAAATCTATTTAATGTAAATGAAAATTTCATTTATTATTATTTTTTTTTATAAACAAAAACATTAATTGATGATTTTAATACAAAAAGAAATTTCAAGATTAAGCCATATTATAAAAAAAACACTCGTAAAAGCATCAATTTAACGAAAATAAAATAAACAAAGAGATTTTAATTGTTGTTAAATATAATTTGTTTATATTTTTGTATAAATTAAGAAATTTAATACCTGTATTTAAATTGACTTTTGTACTTTCATAAAAAAAACATTTTAAATAAAAAAAAAGAAAACAAACATTGAAGACTTACGTTATCAATTTAGCGTAAATCATTCTCAGAATTATTGTCAAAGATGTTCCAAAAATAACTAAAAGCAAAAAATTATATAGAAGATATTTTAATAAGAAAATGAACATGAATTTTTGAAAAGGTGAAAACGAAATATTAGTGAGCTAAAATTATTTTAAACAAAGGATACGTTATACACATTATAGAAAACAATGTTATCCGAACAATTTTCCATAGAAAATATTGTTATCCGAATTATTTTCTATAGAAAATATTGTTATCCGAATTATTTTTATAGAAAAAACTCAATGTTTCAATACACGAATTATTTTCCTCTTCTCCCCCCCCTTCTTCAGCTTTCCCTTTTTTTTCGTGCTTTCCCCTCCTATAGAAGAAAAAACACAATGTTATCCGATTATTTTCTATAGACAAACATGTTATCCCCGAATATTTTTCTATAGAAAACAATGTTATTCCCGAATTTATTTTTCTATATGAAACAATGTTAATACACCGATATTTTTTGTTTTTTCTGTTTTTTGTTGTTTTGTTTTCTTCTTTTTTTTTTGTTTTTTTCTATATTTTTCTTCTATTAGAAAACAATCCGTTATTCGAATTATTTTCGTTAGAAACAATCTTTAAACCCGAATTATTATTCTATTAGAAAACAAGTAGTTTGATCCGAATTATTTTTCTATAGACAATGTTATCGAATTAATTTTCTATAGAAACAATGTTATCTGCGAATTATTCTATAGAAAACAATGTTATCAGTCTCCTCGAGATAATTTTCTATAGAAAAACATGTTTCCGAAAATTATTTTCTATAGAAAACAATGTATCCGATATATTTTCTATTAGAAACAATGTTATCCAAATTATTTTCTATAGAAAACAATGTTACCCGATTATTTTCTATAGAAAACAATGTTATCATCGAATTAAATTTTCTATAGACAATGTTTCGACGATTATTTCTATTAGAAACAATGTTTATCCGAATTATTTCTATAGAAGATAACAATGTTATCCGAATTATTTTCTATAGAAAATATTGTTATCCGAATTATTTTCTATAGAAAATATTGTTATCCGAATTATTTTCTATAGAAAATATTGTTATCCGAATTATTTTCTATAGAAAATATTGTTATCCGAATTATTTTCTATAAAAAATATTGTATTGTTGTCTGTAGAAAATATTGTTATGTTATTTTCTATGGAAAAAATTGTTATCCGAATTATTTTCCATATATTGTTATCCAAATTCAAATCGTATATTAATATTTTCTATAGAAAATAATTCACTGTCACTGTTTTCTATAGAAAATAATGTCACTAATAAAATTTTGTTAT
Organism: Phormia regina; assembly: GCA_001735545.1. Lineage (NCBI taxonomy): Eukaryota > Metazoa > Arthropoda > Insecta > Diptera > Calliphoridae > Phormia > Phormia regina. The sequence goes on along the minus strand of MINK01175877.1, from coordinate 7,300 downwards.
AAACAACAATGAGGCAATTTTTATAAAATAAAATATTCTTATTTGCAAATACATTCCAAGGGGGGATTTTCAACCAAATGTCTTTTAAAGCCTACTACACTCTACATTAACCTAATAAATGCATCACCACTTAAAATGTCTCTCGTATATTTAAAAAAAAACAGATTACAATCATCACTCACTACAGTCTTAAGATATTCGCAAAATAAATAAATAAAAAAAATTGAAAACCACATTAAAATAGTGTTGGTCAAAACAAAAGAGACCCATAACATATTCTGCTTAATATAGTGCAAAATTCATTTAACTACATATGTAAAAAAACTTAAAGGTTAACAAAGCAAGTGGTGGTGGTTATGGGATGATGAAAACCAACAGACGAGTGACAAAGATGGTGATCATTGATCTTGTTTTTTTTTTTTTTTTTTAAGAACAAAAAGAACTCATGGTTGACCATTTTTAAGGGTCCTTCGTGTCTTTAATTCATTATCACATCTAAAAAACAACAACAACACTTTTTAACGTTTTGTAGTTTTGTTGAACAATCTAAAGAAAAAATAAAAGTTTCCAATAAATTTATTCGTTGCTTAATTAAGAGAAGAAGTAAATGAGTGAGTGCAGTCAACAATATATGTATGTATGTATGTATGTATGTATGTATGTATGTATGTATGTATGAAAAAAAACAAACAAAGATCTGATCTTTATTTCTGGATTTTAGTTGTTGTTGTTGTTTATTTTTATAGAAAATGGTTTTGTTTGTAAAGCATTTTAATTCTACTGGAACTTTTATCAATCTTTATTTGAAGCTTATCGCTTTTTGAAAATGATTAAGAATAAAAAAAGTTCATGAGGTCCTATTATCTATTCCAAGCGATCTTTCCCGGTCATTTTGTCTTACCCTCTTTCTCTGTTCTTCTCTATCTCTTTGCATGGGTGTTTAATTGACCATAAGATCAGACTAAAAAAAAAAATAATAATAATAATGATCACAATAATAACAATAACAATATAATAACAAGTCTCAAGAATAAATAACTTGAAGTATATATTTTCTTTAGCAAAATAAAAAGTAAACAATTTTACTAAAAATGATTAGCGAAATAAGAAATTAATTTTAAAGATTATTGGATGATCTGGGGGAATAAAATAAAAATTTATAATTTTTTAAATTACTAATTAAAATATCTATAAAATCTTGCTTAACGGTATTAACATATTTTACGTTGTTGCCTTACGCCATAATTGTGTTTTTGGTTTAAAAAACTTTATCTTGTAATAATTCCTATAATATTTTTTAATAACCTTGAACTATCAAAATTAAAATTGATTGATTATTTATCTGATATTTTTTGTATATTTTGTTAATTATAAACCATTCAACTTTCATATATTTTTCAAGTTCCTCAGAAACTTTATCTCCACAATAATATCAATGACATAAAGTCTATACTTTAACTAAAATCATTTATAAAAGATCTAAATAAATTCTATAATTGTCATGAAATACTTTAGCCATTAATATTCAATATAAAAAAAAGAAAAAAACTGCTACTCATGGCACTCAAGTTTAATTTAAAAGAAATTTGTATAAAATACTTGAAAAGATTAAAATTTCTATATAAAATCAAAAGAATCTTTATAACTAATCAATATTTTCTGATAATGATAACCTTTTTTTCTTGTCAACTAAACCCAGATAGAAAATCAAAACGAAAATCATGAAAAAAAAAACTAACTAATAAATCTCTGTCACATTTAATTTTTGCCACCAGCCCCATTTTATTTATAAGAATTTTTATTATTTTACTTTTTTCTTAAAGTAATATTTAAAAATAACAATATTGTTTATAATTGATCATGATTAGGATTTGAAACAACAAAATAGAAACGAAAATGAAATAAAAATGAAAATATTAGACGTTAGACATTAATCGTTTTATGAAATCTGTGCCAACTATATTCCATGTCGTTTTATCGCTTTCACAGATCTTTGACTTGGCTATGTATTCGAGTCCATTAATAGTTTTATTTTGATTATTTCGTTTGTTTTTATTTATATTTATATTTTTTGTTAATCAATAATGAAATAAGAGATTAAAATAAAATATTAAGTATTGAAAGTGAAACGTTTTTTCGTGTTATCATTTATGAATAAATAGGTATGTTGTATGTGAACACACGTTTGCCTTTCTTTTTTTTTTCAAAAAAATATATAAATATTTTTATTGATAATTTATTAAATAAAAATTAAAATCAACTTAATTAAGTTAAATATTTTATAAAAATAAATATTAATCAGTTAAACAATTTTGATATAAATGCGACGAAATTAAAATGCAGTACTTAGACATTGATATATCGTAGAGGAAATAGTTTAGTTTCTATTAAACAACTATTATGTTGACGAGAGCGAAAGAGTTGTTAAACAATAAAATATTCCATTCTTACAAGTTTGTCAATACTAACACAGATATAAATAATAAATAGTTTTGATTTATATTATTTAACATAGAAACTTATATTTAGTTAATAATTCTCAGAATACAGGATGAATTTCTGAATACTACTTCCTTAAACTCAGATCACATCTTTTCTAGTCAAATTATTTACTTACATTTAATCTTCCTTCTGATACTTAGTCCCTATGTTAAGACTTATGTCTTATTATTATCATGATTACCATTTCTAAATCAATTTATTTTCGTCAATAATATTGTACTCAACCTTATAAAATTATTATCACATACTAAAAGTACAATCTTTAAGCCATTGATACACACAAAGAGCGGACATACAAGGCTGTCCTTTGTGTTTATCAATGGCCGATCCATATAGAGTTTAAATTGAAAATTTCTATTTTCCTAAGATCTTTGTTGTATCATTTATCTGTTTATTTCGAATTGTGCAATATGAAGAGTGAATATTCTCTGCCCTTGGAAGCTATGAGTACCAGTGTTGCCACTGAAAATATTTTCATTCTACCAAAATTTTCGAAAAAAATCTTACAAAGCCTATTGAAACCTATCAAAAATAATTTTTTTTTTTTTTTTTTCATTTATAAAAATATATCAATAATTAAGGCGTTTAAAAGGCAAGTATTTTAAAATATATCGTTTTAGGAAACGTTTATTGCACAAATTTAATTTTGAAATTTCAAAAGTCAAGCTTAGATTTTATTTGATTAGGAACTTTTAAAGAAAGTCGGGG